>NW_020870635.1:87056-92056 GCF_003789085.1 Penaeus vannamei | reverse complement strand
GTGTTGTTTGAATGGCAGCCATTATTCATCTAGGCAAAAAAAAAAAAAAAAAAAAAAAAAAAAGACACCAGATAAACAGGTCTGATGGCCTTCATAATAGATTATTTATATGATGTATGATGCTGTAGGCAATACAAATCTCTGGCTGTCATCATTAATGCTATTTACCCATTCATTTATAGTTCGAAAATATAATTGGTGTTTGTCCAGTGTAGCGCTGGTAATGATTTCCAATACGTCTGGGTGTATGTGCGTGTATGCGTGTATGTATATATTTCTCTGTCTCTGTTTGTTTGACTTTGTGTATGTATCACTAAAGCAGGATGTGTTCAATTGAGCTGGCCTAATGTTTGTAAATTTGTATTGACTGATTGATTGCAATAGTAATGTTCGCAAATTAATGATATTTTTATCTATTGAAATAATAATGAAAATGATGATGATAATGATAAATGATCATAAAAATATCAATAATGATGATAATGATATACTACTACTAATACAATAATGATAATAATAATGATAATAATAATAATAATGACAATGAAATGATAATAAGATAATTATAATAATAATGGAAATGATGATACTTATAATGATAATAATAGTAATAAATATTATTATCATAATATAATGATATTGATAATAATAATTATTATTAATAATATTATAATTGTTATCATAATCATTATTATAATGATAATAATAATAGCAATAATGATAATAATACCAATGATTATGATAGTAATAAATCTGATAATAATGATGACAATGATGATAATAGCTGTGATAATGCAGGTAAAAATTATATTGATAATGATAACAATAACAATGTTAACAATTGTGATAACTTTATCATCAACATTGTTGTTATTGTTGTTGTTATCATTAACATCATTGTCATCAATAATAATGATGATAATAGTAATAGTAGACGTTGCAGTAGTTATAGTACTAGTAATAATAAGGATAATAATACTATTGCTACTACCACTAATACTACTAATAGCAATGATAATGACGAAAATTGTAGTAGCAATAATGATAATAACAATGATAATTAAAATATAATAATGATTAATAGCAGTAGTAGTAGTAATAATGATAATGATAATAACAATAAAAATAATGATAATAATAAAAATAATAACAATATATAATAATGATAAAACAAACAATGATAATGCTAATAAAACATTAAATTCACAAGCATTAATTACAAACAGCTTTCGTCGTCGACATAAGATGCTCCTCCAGATGCCTTGAATGGCTTCCAAAGTTCATATTCATAATGATGCGTTCTTACTGTTCTGCTAAAAAAAAAGAATTGTTATTGTTCTTATTATTCTGCTAAAAAAAAAAAAAAAAAAAAAAAAAAAATACTACAGCGGGGCATCCAACCCTTTACTGTCCGAGAAGTGCTTTCATAGAGTTTGGAATCCCTTGATAAGAAATGTCGACCCTGCGTTCAACAACCTGCATTACCACGATTTCGAGGCATCATGGGCGTTACACCTAGATCAGTGGTAGCCTCAAAAGCCAGAATAAGAAATAGCAAATAGTTAGACTTGGCATTATGTAGTTTTATCTCATACATAAAACAAAGACCAATAAATACTCACACTTAGCAACATACACATATACACAAAAATAGCACCAAATACTCACACTTGGCAACATACACCATCTATACACCAAAATATAGCACCAAAATATTACACTTAGCAATATGTAGTTTTTATCTCATACACACAAAAAAAGCACCAATATTCAACACTAAGCAAACATGTAGTTTTATCTCATACACAAAACAAGTAACACCAAATATTCACACTTAAGCAAATGTAGTTTATCTCATACACAAAAATAGCACCAAATATTCACACTAAGCAACATGTAGTTTTATCTCATACACAAAACTAGTAACACCAAATATTCACACTTAGCAACATGTAGTTTATATTTCATACCCAAAAATAGCACCAAATATTCACACTTAGCAACATGTAGTTTTATCTCATACACAAAACAAGTAACACCAAATATTCACACAGCAAACATCTTGTAGTTTTATCTATACCCAAAAATAGCACCAAATATTCACAAATGTAGTTTTATCTCATACACAAAACACTTGTAGTTTTATCTCGTACACAGGAGGTAGCAGTAGCAATTGCACATGCATACATTTGTATTTGTTTGTATATCTCTCTGTGCCTGTATGCTGATGGATGAATCTTCTTGCGTGCTTTTCCGGAGTTAGATAACGTTGCAGGTGATTGATCGCCTCTTTGCAAAACCGTCGAACTTGAGTGCGAAAATGCAATACAAATCTTGAAGAAAAGTTTCGCACTTTTTCGAGATCTATCTTTGCTTGCCTCTTCGCTCTTTCACTCTTGGCTATATCATTTATTTATTCATTTGGTTATATCCTTTATTTATCCATAATGATTGTTATAATTCTGATGTATGATTTTTTTTTTACCAATTGCCATAATGTTTCTGACGCATGACTGCTTTTTTTTCGTGTAAGTTTATTTTTATATTAATCTACTTCCGGTCATATTTCAATTATTAATGTAACTCTTTGACTTCTAATGAAAGAAGTTAGAGGAAGGAAGTTAGAGAATACTTCGTTCACATCCTCTGAAGACGCTTCTACCAGGGGTCATCCAGGGGGGGGGGGGTCACGGAGCGAATGACGGGTTTAAACACGGAGTTGTGGGTGTGGGTCGGGGGAGCGTGGGGTGGGGGTCGGGTGTGGTGGGGGTGGGAAAAGAAGGGGGGGGGGCGTGGAGGGAGGGAGGTGGGGTGGTTGGCGTGGAAGGGAGGGAGGCAGGGGTGGGGGAAATGGGGAGAGGAGGAGGAAGGGAGGGAGGAGCGAAAACAAGGTGGGTGCGGGTCGGGAGACCCTGGGGGTGGGGATGGGGGTGGAGGGAGGGAGGTGGGGGACGGGAGAGGAGGGAGGGGAGGGAGGAGCGAAAACAAGGTAATCGGCTTGTTTTTCTCTTTTGTTTGTCTCTGTTTAGGATTTTCTTTTCGTCTTCTTTTCCTTCTTTTTCTTTATCCGTTCTTCCATTATAGTTTTTATCATTTTCTTATCATTAATCTTTTTCTTCTTCTCGATTTTGAGTTTCTCCTTTTTGTGATTTTCTTTTTTTTTCAACTTCACTTTATCGGCGTCATCGTGATTTTTCAACGTAAAAATAAAGTACAAGTAAATGTGTAATAAAAATGAACAAAGAATAAACAAATAATTATAAACTAAAAAAGGTCTAAAATACCTCGAAATTAAATTCATCGTTTAAAATTAGTTAAAAAGAATTATGTATATTCTTCAATGCAATTTCTCTTAAAGTTAAAAAGAAAAAAAAATTGCTTAGAAAAAAGAGAAAATTATGTAAAAATAAACTGTCTCTGTGAGTGTGTTTGTATGTGTATATATTCATAGATATAGGTAGATAGTATATAGCTAGATAAACACACACACACGCACACACACACATATATATATGCATATATATATAATATATATATATATATATATATATATATATAATATAATATATATATAATATATAATATATATATAATATATATTATATATATATATATATAATATATATGTATGTGTGTGTGTGTGTGTGTGTGTGTGTGTGTGTGTGTGTGTGTGTGTGTGTGTGTGGTGTGTGTGTGTGTGTGTGTGTGTGTGTGTGAGTTGTGTGTGTTCAACAGCCATTCATTCCGCTGCAAAACTTAGGCCTTTCTCAATTCTTTATTGAGAGATTGTTTATGTAAGTATGCATATTCACAAATGCACACTCAGAAATACATGTATTTCAGGCAGAATGTATCTTGAAAGGAAAAGAGGAACTAAGATAAAAGAAGAAGAAGAAGAAAAAGAAAAAGACTCGCCCGTGTTTCTGTGTTAGGTGTGTGTACTCATGTATATACGTGTTTGTGTAAATATTTTGCGCTTTCTCTCCATTTATTTCTTTTCTTTTCGTAGAATACTCCGACACCGTTTCTCATTTATGATATTCATCTCAGGGATTACGTTTTGCAGTCTCTAATCCTTTGGAATCCTCTTTCGTAATCATAGCCTCTGAAGATTTTAAATGAATTCCCTGAAACTTCCTGAAGAATAAAACATTTGTGTGTCTGATGCGCTTTTCTGTGTCTGTTTTGTTCTCTGTTTATGTGTGTTTGCTTTTGTTTTACCTTTGTATTTGTACTTAATTTTGAAATTGTATTTATACCTCCACAACGAGGAGGTATTAACACGGGTGGCTCAGGATTAAAAAAAAAAAAAAAAAAAAAAAAAATCTCATTCCATTAATGAATTTCCTGGGGGTCAGCAAGTGCGTTCAGATTTACCGTAATTTTTGGTTGCTTGACACCGATGATATAGCAGCGAGAACAAAGAGGTTTATGACCTGCAGTGAGACCATAAACCAACATTTATACGTCGAGGAAACCCGTCCGCGCAGACATTATGATGCAGTTTGAGAGCATTAAATTCCCGTTGTGCTTGCTTAGCGTCTCGGGAAACAGCGCAGACCGATCGTGTTTTATGGGTTGCTGTTGCTCAAAGGAAAGGAGGAGATAAAAAATATATATATACTGGGGGCGTCTGGGGGCGTCTGGGGCGTCCTGGGCATGTATCGATACATGAGATGTTCCTAACTCTATTATATGTATATATATATGTGTGTGTTGTTGTGTGTGTGTGTGTGTGGTGTGTGTGTGTGTGTGTGTGTGGTGTGTGTGTGTGTGTGTGTTTGTTTGTGTGTGTGTGTGTGTGTGTGTGTGTGTGTGGTATGTACGTACGTGTGTGCGTGCGCATGAAATACTCTCAGCCAGAAGCCTTCCTGCCTTTTTGACTCTCTCAAACCCGTAATGGATATTTATGTTAATTACTTCTATTTCCTATTTATGCCTCGTCTTTAACAGTAAATCAAAGATGATTGCCTTCCTGAAGTAGTTTGCGGAACCCTCGA
>NW_020870635.1:79556-82056 GCF_003789085.1 Penaeus vannamei | reverse complement strand
GTGTGGTATGCGTGTGTTCATGTATGTGTATGCGTATGTGTATGTGTGTAAGTGCATGCGTAAAACAAACAAACAAAATCCAAGGACTACAGTAGATTTCCCAAACGCGTTTGGTCGGAAGTCCCTTGATGGATGGGGGTATTTTCGACCATAAAGAACGAAAAGACGACCAGAGTTTCCCAGTTGCAGTTTACGACGCTACAGTAAAGCCCGAGGGAGATAGTGGTCACGTGGCCTCCGAATGGACCGAGTGCAGGGACTTCGTTGTGTACACTGGGGAATGTACTTTATATGCATTATATATATATATATATATATATATATATATATATATATATATATATATATATATATATATATATATAATATATATATATATTATATATATATATATATATATATTATATATATATATATATATATATATATATAATATATATATATATATATATATATATATATATATATATATATATATATATATATATATATATATATATATATATATATATATATATATATATATATATATATAATATATATATATATATATATAGAGAGAGAGAGAGAGAGAGAGAAAGAGTGAGTGAGTTCATACATATATATACATTATACATATATAAGTGTCTGTGTATGCGTTTATGTGTGTATTTATCAATTAGTCCCTAAAAATCATCAAAAGAAATCAAACTCGACCAACCGATCCCTCAAACCCGTCCCACGCAGAACAACGACCGCCAAACCAAACACACGCAAAGAAAGATGCAAAGGACGATGAAGCAAGATGCAAAGGACACAGAGATGATGAAAGCAAGATGCAAAAGGACACAGAAGAAAACGCATAATAATAGTTCCTCCTTCGCCTTCATCAACTGGCGAGACCCGGCTTAAGCCCCCCGCATGAGGAACGAGTCTTGGGAACTTTCTGGAAGACTCGTTTCCTTCGGGTTTTCTTGTGGTGGCGGACCGGCCGGGCTTGGTGGGGGCCAAGGGAGAGAGGAGATGGGAGGGGAGAAAGGAGAGGGAGAGAAGAGATGGGAGGGGAGGAAGGAGAGGAAGATGGAAGATGGGGGAGAGAAAGGAGAGGAAGATGGGAGGGGAGGAGGAGAGGGAAAAGAAGGAGATGGGAGGGGAGAAGGAAGAGGAAGAGGGAGATGGAGGGAGAAGGGAGAGGAAAGAGGAGGGGAAGAAGATAGAAGGGGAGAAAGGAGAGGAAGAGAAGGAAGATGGAGGGGGGAAAAGGAGAGGGGAGAGAGAGGGAAGAGGAGGTGGGAGGGGAGGAAGGAGAGGGAGAGAGGAAGATGGGAGGAGAGAAAGGAGAGGAAGAGAGGAAGATGGGAGAAGGGGGAGGAGAGGGAGAGAGGAAGGTGGGAGGGAGGGAGGAGGAAGGAGAGGGACAGAGGAAGATGGGAGGAGGGAGGAGGAAGGAGAGGAGAGAGGAAGATGGGAGGAGAGAAAGGAGAGGAAGAGAAGGAGATGGGAAGGAGAAAGGACAGGAAGAGAGGAGGGGAGAGAAGAGGTAGGAGGGGAAGAGAAGGAGATGGGAGGGGAGAAATGAGAGGGAGAGAGGAGGTAAAAGGGGAAGAGAACAAGATGGGAGGGGAGAAAGGAGAGGGAGAGAAGAAGATAGGAGGGAGAGGGGAAGAAAAGGAGATGGGAGGGGAGAAAGGAGAGGAAGAGTGGAAGCTGGAAGGGAAAGCGGAGACATGAGAAGAGAGAATGACAGGAAGGGGGAGGAAGAAGGGAAGTGGGAAAGGAAAAGGAAGAGAGGGAAATGGAAGGGAAGCAGGAGATATGAGAGGAAGAGAGACAGAAGGAAAGGGAATGAGGGAGAGGCGGGGGGGGGCGAAAGACCGGTAATTGGGAGGGAAAGACGAGATAGGAGGGAAGAAAGGAAGAGGGGAGGGGGAAGGGGGAGGGAAGAAAAGGAAATGGGAGAGAAGAAAGGAGAGGAAATGAGGGAGATAGAAACGCAAGAAAAAGGAGATAAGAAGTGAAGGGAGAGAAAGAGAAGGAGAAGAGAAGGAAATGAGAAAGGGAGACAGGGGGGGGAGGAAAGAGAGAAAATAGATAGGGATCGGAATAGGAGAAGTGAGAAAAAGAGAGAATGAAGTGATAAGAGAAGATTAGGGAAGCGAGATATCAGAAGAAAGAGAACCGAGGAGTATGAGAAGAGTGAAAAAGACAGGAAGGAAATTTTAGTAAAGTTGAAATAAAGGAGAGAAAGAGAGAAGAAGAGTGAGAAGAAGGAGATATTAAGAGAAAGGGAGAAAAGAGGGGGTGAGGGAAGGGAGCAGAGAGTCTTCCAAGAGGGGAAAGACAGTGAATAAGACAAGAAGAAAAGAGAAGAGAGGATTTTATTGAGAAAGTTGAGCGATTTTTTTTTTTTTTTTTTTTTTTTTTTTTTTTTAACCGCAGAGACAGGGGCGCGGTGTGCGGGGCGGGGAGGGGGAGGGGAGGGGAGAGGGGGAAGTATAGAGCGGGGGGGGGGAGCGGTCGG
>NW_020870635.1:72500-74948 GCF_003789085.1 Penaeus vannamei | reverse complement strand
TATATATTATATATATATAATATTATATATAATATACTTATTACATATATAATATAAAATTATATTATATTATACTTATATATATGTAAGTATAATATGTGTGGTGTGTGTGCAGTGTGTGTGGTGTGTGTGTGGTGTGTGGCTGTGTTGTGTTGTGTGTGTGTTGTTTGTGTGTGTGTGTGTGTGTGTGCGTGCTGTATACTACAATAGGTAATATAATATATATATATATATATATAATATATTAATATATAAACATATACTATATATATGAATATATAATAATATATATATTATATATATAATATATATATAATATATTTATATATATATATACTATATAATATATATGATATGCTGTCATATAGATATATGTATACTATTATATGAAACTATATATATACTATATATGTAGTATATATATATCTATAGTTTGTGACGTACTTTATAGTATATATATATATATTTAATATATATATACACTATAATCATATTATAATATATATATATATATAATATATATATAATATATTATACTAATTTTATATATATGTTAGTATTATGAATATATATATATTTATATATATATATATAATAAATAATATATTATATACAGTATATACTTAAAATATAGTATATATTATAATATTTATTAGCTATATATATATATATCATATATTTAAATATGTATATACATACATTCGGAGAATGGCCTCATTTGCCCACGAGTTAACAGAAAGGCGAATTCTTCTCTGGATTCCGGACTTTGCGAAATTATTTACCCAAAACTTGATCTTTCTCTTCTTCCCTTTTTCATTCACGTCTCGCTTTGTCCACATTTCTCTAACATTTCTTATCATTTTTTGTCTGCTCTCGCGCTTTACTTTTTACATTCAGAGATCTCCACGACAAGTAAAAAATAAAAGAGGGGTGTACAGGATCATGTATAATGGAATGTGTATAATTTACCACACACACCACACACAACACAACACAACACAGACACAGTTACACACAACCCACGCACACACACACACTACATCCACACACCATCACTCATCACACATCTACCACACATCACACCACTCCGCCACTACACAACAGGACGCACACGCACACACACACACACACACACACACACACATCACACACACACACCACACATACACACATACATATATATAATATATATTATATATATATATATTATATATATATATATATATATATATATATATATTACTATATATATATATATATATATATATATATACATATATATAACTTTTTTCTTTTCTTCTTTCTTTTTTTTTCTTCTTCTTCTTTCTTTTTCCCCCTTTTTTTCTTTTCTTTTCTACAAAGCTAAAAGATAAGATACAAAATATATTAATATACTTTCCACGTATAGACAGCATTTAATACCATGCGTTTCCCAGACTTGCATCCCATAGATTATGCAGAATATATTACCATACATATTACAGCAACACTGTTTTCTTTATCGATAAATACATTATGGATATCTATAGCGTGTACCATAGAAAATACAGACATAAAAATTAATGATAACTGCAACTATAAACGTCATATTAGTTTCGTCTCTCTCATGATTCTTCTCTTTGTAAATTTTCTGTTCTTAAAAACTTAAAATTTGTTATGTGTATGAAAGTTTTCATCTTTTAATATCTTTTTTTTTTTTTTAATATCGTTTTTTCTTCCTTCGCTTGTGATATGTTGGAAGAATTAAAACTTTTCAGAGGACAAAGATTTATTTTCTTTTTCAGCTTGTATCTTTTAAGCACGTCACCCAACAAATTGAGAAAAAAAATCTTTATCATTATTCTTTACTGCAGCACATATTTCTCTGTCATCATGTTCACATACATATTTCACATATCATCATTACCATCACTAAACATCAAAACCTTTATCATCAACACTATTACCATCTTTATTTCATTTTTCTATTTTTTGTGATAATCGTCATCATTACAACTCTAGGATTAATTCTTTGAAAAGAACATATCCTCAAAGGCGGATGTGTCTTCAGATTTCCAGAAGTCTAATCTAGCAATACGGACTCCTTTCAAATTCGTAAAAAGCAGATTTTCTTCATAAGATGAGAAGATATCTCCATTATCTCTCTCCCTCACCCTCCGGCGGCCGCGGACGAGCCAGTGTGAGGTTCGTGTTTATTGGACTTCTTTGGCATTATTTTACAGGCTAGATCATCGGTCTACTACAAGAAGCCATGTGAACATAACGAGAGTCCGGTGAGTGCCAGAGCTTGACCTGAGAGTGCATGAACTTTGTAATAAGAACAAGTGAAAAAGTCAAGCGAGTGCCACGGACCTCAGTAATTTTTTTTTTTTTTTTTTTTTTTTTTTTTTTTTTTAATTCTGCGTAAAGCGAGCTCGATGACGTCAAGAAGGAACTCAAAACTGCCAG
>NW_020870635.1:47500-60000 GCF_003789085.1 Penaeus vannamei | reverse complement strand
ACTTGTCCAGCCGCCAAGGGTGATTGAATGCATGGCCACCTGTCCAATGCTCGGGTTGATTGGTTGCCACTTGTCCAGCCGCCTAAGGGTGATTGAATGCTTGTGTTTATTAATGGTCACCTGTCCAATGCTCGTGAGTTGGTTTTATGGTTATCACTGTTCCAGCCGCCGAATGGGTAGACTGAATGTTGTGCCACCTGTCCTCTCAATGTCTCGTGGTTGTGATTGGGTTTGCCACTTGTCAGCCGTATACTTAGGTGTTAATGAATGCTATATGGCCATACTATACTGTTTCAAATAGTCTCTCGGGTGATTTAAGATATTGATGGTTATGCCTACTCATGTGTTCCTAGCCGCCAAGGTAGTGATATATGAATGTACGATGGCTCAAACCTGTCCTCATATGCTCCGCGTAGTTTTTTGAATTGTGTTGCCATACTTGTCCAGCTCGTATTCTCTATGATATAGTAGTATAATGAATTTTATGGATATAAATGCTATTTAGGCACAATCCATGTCCTCAATTTGACTTATTCGGGTAGTGTATTGATTATTTGTTACCACTTGTTCAGCCATGACCAAGTATGTTGAATTGAATGTGCAATGGCCACCTGTCCAATATGTCTCTCGGTTGATTGGTTGCACTTGTCCAAAGCCGCCAAGCGGTGATACTGTGAATGCTATTATGGTACCACCTGTCCAATTGCATCCGGGTTGATTTGATAGTGTTGCCTCACTTTGTACCTACCGCTATCCTAGTATTAAGTGTATTTTGTAAATGCTCATATTTTACAGATGTGACCTACTACTGATCTCAATTGCTACGTAGGTATATTTGTATATTGGTATTTACCACTTGTCCAGCGCCAAGGGTGATTTGAATTGTCAATAGCACCTGTCCTAATGCTCGGTGGTATATTTTGATGTTGCCACTTGGTCTCAGCCGCCAAGTGAGTGATTGTATATACATTGAATGTATATATGGCCACCTATGTTTCCTAATGCTTCTCGAGGTTTATTGGTTATGCCTATAATATATTGGGTCCATCGCAAGGGTGATTGATATGCTCATTGAGCCTATACCTGTCAATGCTCGGGTTGATGTGTTACCCACTTGTCCATGCCGTCCTAAGGGTTGATATGATATATATATGGTGTTTATAATCTTTGTCCAGTTACCTGTATTTTCCAATGTTCCGTGTATTTAATATTGTTTATAGTTCCTATCTTGTGTTATCACCGCCACATTTTTTTTTTGTTAAAGTGGTTTGAAAGTTTTGTAATGTTTTATTTTGGTCTCTACTCTTTTCTCCACTTGCTCCGGTTGTTTTGCCTATAGGGTTTGCCTCAACTTGTCTCTTTTATAGCCGCTAATAGTGTGTATATTGGGTATCTGATTATTGTGAGTGATCCTATTAATTTGGTGACATATGGTCATATTAACGTTGACTAGATTGATTGATGTTGCCATATTTTGTGATCCATGACCGTAGCCTTCATACAAGGGGTGGTGTTCACGCATGAAATTATCGTACTTTTGATTTTTTAATTTCTCGAGTCCATCTTTGTTTCTCTCTCTATGGCTATACCTGTGGAGGATTGTAATCATTTTGTTTTTCACTGTCATCTATTGCCGATCCTAAGGGTGAATTTTGATTTATGTATTGTGCTGTAATATGATATCATATGGCTCACCTCACTCGTCCTAAATGTCTATCCGGGTTGATTGGTTGCCACTATGGTCTCAGCTCGCCATGTGGTGATTAATTGAATTGCTATGGGGCCATCCATGTCCAATTGTATACTACTCTGAGTTGGTGTTATGCGTTGTATTCTCACTTTTTGGCCTCAGGTTCGTGCCTCTAGGTAGGTGTGTTGGATGTGTGGATGTGAATGTGTGTGTGTGTGTGTGATGGTTGTGTGCTCGATAGACTGTGTTGTGTTTGTGGTTGTCAAGCTTGTCTCGCTGTGGTGGTGTTGTAGTTAGTGGGGTGCCTGCACTTGTCCTCTAGACACGACTTTTAATATTATATGTAAGTCATAACTATTCAATTTAGTTAGGTGTAATTGTGTAATTGTTACTATGGCCATCTGTAATCATTGTTGACGTCCGGAGTTGATTGGTTGCCCATCTTGATCCTCATATTGAGTCCGTCACCAAAGTAGGTGTATTTGATAATTGACTGTATGCACATTTAAGAATTGGGCCACTACTTATCCGCATAATGACTACGATCGTGTAGTTTGATGGTTGTGGCCATCCATTAGATCCAGTGCCGTACATTGTTTCGCCTAGTGGGGTGAGTTATATGTGCTAATAGTCCACCTGTCCAATGTGCTCCGGGTTGATATTGAGTTTATACACTATGTCCAAGCTCGACTACTAAGTGAGTGATTGAATAGCAATGGCCATACTCTGTCCAATGCTCCTGAGTTATGATATTGGTTGCCTACTTGTCCAGCCCGCCTAAGGGTGACTTGATAGGTGAATGGTATATTATGGCACACACACATGTCCATGCCTCCGGGTTGATTGTTGTTATGCCATACATAATGTCCAAGTTACCGGCTCATTATATAATAAGTAGAGTGATTGAATTAGGCTCATATTATATAATGGCTACTGTCCAATGACTCATATCACGTGTGCAGTATATTATCATGATTGTATAGTGATATCCAAACTTATATTAATTATTGTCCAGCGCCAAATAAGGGTTAGATATTTGAATGCATGGCCACTTTAACTTGTCCAATTGCTCCGGGGTGATTATTGATTATTGTGTTATGTAGGCACCACTTGTCAGCCGGCCAAGGGTGATATTGATGCCATGGCCCACCTTGTCCAATCTCCGGGTTTTATTGGTTTAGCCAACTTGTTTCCAGCCGCCAAGGGTGATTTGAATATAGCATGATATCACCATGATACTACAAGTTTGTCCATCACCGCAGCAGTTGTAACTATGTTAGTTTTACATACTTGGTTACCTAGCCTCTAAAAGTTATGAAGTGAATGTGAAATTAGCTAATGTGACCACTCAATGTCCAATTGATTCCGGTGTTTTATGGTTTGTCACTATTGTCCAGTTGCTCAGCCTCTAATATAAGGGTGATTGAATTACATTTGTACACTTACTGTTCTCCTAATGCCTCATCCGGTAGTAATATATAGTTGATTGCATAATTTGCCACTTGTCCAGCCGCCTAGGGTGATTGAATGATGGCTTTACCTGTCCAAGCTCTACTCATAGGGTTGATATTGGTTGTCCCAACTATTGTGTTACCTCGATAGCCGTTCACAAGTGATGATGACTATGTAATATTTGTGCTATAATGAGAGACCACCCTTGATCCCAATTAGCATACCGTGGTTGATATTAATCGAAGTAATTTTTGTGCCACTTGTCACCCAGCCTCGACCTAATAGAGTGAATTGATTGAGTTATAGCTATAATTGGCCACTACTGTCTATCAAATTGTGATCCGGTATTGATTGTGTTTAGCCACTTGTCATACATTGCCGTACCTAGGGTTGAATTGAATGCATTGGCCACCTGTCCAATGCTCCGAGTTGCAATTATTTTGGTTGCACTTTTCACTAGCTACGTCACTCAAATGTGGTTGATTTGTATATAAATTTTGCCATATATATTTATCTATATCTGTAATATCAAATAAATGTAAATAAATCTAATAATAAAGTGGCCACCTTGATCCAATAGCTCCCGTGAGTTTAAGAATTGGTTATAATCCCTAATAATTGCCTCTTGTATACCAGCCGCCGTAGTGAGTACAGTAGATAATTGAATGCTATACAACCAAGGCCACCTGTCCAATGCTCCGGGTATTGATTCGGTTGCCACTTTTCCAGCGCTATAGTGGTTGATTGTATTTTTTGACTTTTTATTAAATTAATTGGCCACCTTGCTTTCAATGTCCTGGTAAGGAGATTCTGGTGCCCTGAACACCTGTGTGTGTTAATCCATTGTTCTCTATTAAGAAGGGGATTTGTGGTTTGCATTGGTCACCTGTTCATTATATGATTTGATTCCAAAAACTGATTAGGTGATCATATTAGCATCCTCATCTTATTCCAGTGTCTTGGTGGGGAAATAATCTCATAGCTTCTCTAGCTGTTATCCTAGTATATAACAATAGGAAGGTAAATTTATTATATTACGCGAACACACAACTATAACTAGAGCAGCCACATACCACACCTCGACGACCACAACAGGAAATAAACTGGATAGCTAAACAGTAATATGGCAATCTCTTTAAAGTACGTTCTTTTTTGGTTAAAGTTGCTCAGACATGTAAATGACAGTTATTTCATTCCAACATACCCATATAATAACCTATAGGGTAGGGAAATAAGTCAGACTTTGATATGTAATAATAAGAGTATAATATAACTGTAAATGGTAAGTCCTTCCATCTATTAAAGAGGTGGAATGGCACTTGTACTCCACTCAGCATCCTTAGTTATATATAAATGTGAGTTGTGAATGTGCTGGTGTGTGTGTGTGTGTATGACCGTGTCCAGGTTCCTGAGTTGTGTGTGTGTGGTGAATTGTGGTGTGTGTTTGGACTCTACGCGTATAGATGATTGTGCTTTATATTTAGCTGGTGTTCATTCAATAATATAACTTACTCGTTCAACTGATGTAAATTGGCAAACTATTCATATATCCAGCATGCCAGGGATTAATGCTGTCTCATGGTTTATCATTATGCCCCGGATATTGATTTGTGTGTGTGTTGTGTGGTGTGTGTTGTGGTGTGGTTGTGTATGGTGAACTGAGATGCCTTTGCTCAAGGTGGATGGCGAACAGAAATCGATTCTAGGGTGGGAATGGTGATGTGGGTGTGTGTTTGTGTCGTGATGTGTGATGTTTGTTTTGTTGTGGTGATGAGTATTGTGAATAAAGTTGATGGATAGAGTGTGTGTGTCTCTCATGTAAAAGTAATGTATTTACAAAAAGTTAAATCTAGCATCAGTCATACCCGGTGGTGAAAGGTAAACATGATAATGTGTCTGGGATAGATTTGGCATGAATGTATTATAATAATCGACTATGTCCTTATGCGGATAGTATCTATTAGACGAAACCTGTCTAAATAACCGGGAATCCTAATGAGTGCAAATGGGCAAACTGTTCTAAAGCAATCCAGTAAGTGATTTATTGGCGGACCCTGTCTAAATATATGTCCTGTGTGGGAATATAATGTACATACTATATTACTCATTATCCAGCGATCCCTGTAGTAGTGTGAGAATTGAGTGCGAAACACCTTCTACAGCTAACTTTCCATGGTGATTATTCATGTGTTGTATAGACTAATGATGAGATAACCTACTCAATAAGTTTATATAGTATAATGAAATGAATCAATCTACTTGTATATTTCTGGTGAACCTGAGTATATAACCCCGTTAAATAACCAAATACTCTGAGTACTACTGTATATTACATATATATAAATACATGTGTAACGCTTAATAATATCGACTAATAGTTTACCTAGAGCGTTATTTACCATATTGCTATATATATATATTTACCAGTAGATAGGTTATATTAATATAGTTAGGGTAATTCACGATAAGAGATGGAAGGAGGGAGGAGTGAGGGATTGGGAAGGGAGGTAAGAGATGAGAGAGAATGATATATATGTGAGGAGAGATATAGAGAGAGGATATATATAGATATATGAGAGAGGAGATATTATATATAGATGTATATTAGAAGATTAATCTAGAGTATATCTTATTTAGTATGAAGATATATATATATTTAGTAACACCCAGATTATATATGATTGTATATATATATATATATATATATATATTATATATATATATATATTATTATACATAATTATACATAATTTGTATATATTTATATATATATAATTTATTATTATTTAATAACTATTTAGATAAGAGAGACTAGTGAGAAAGAGAGATTGAAAAGTGTACGTGGATTAATATGAGATAGAGAGTGATAGATATTAAGAGTGAATTATTAGATTAGAGAGAGAGAGATAGAGAGTGAGTAAAGATGAAAAGATGAGAGATGAGATAAGTTGATAGGTAGTATCTTTTTATTATAGTGCATATTGCTGTTATAATTTACCATCTCATATTTATTAACGTATATTCGTTATATTTGCATAATCAATAAATTAATTTCCATTCATTAATGAATGCTAACTTTCCAGGTGAAGCTGTATAAATCAATTAATTACATTCTAAAAGACATTGCGCTTTATTACATTATCAGTTTTTGTACTTTCCTCTTATCACTAGTGGGATGTATAATTGCTCAATGTAATAATCTATATTGATCCTTATTAGCATAATCTCGATGTTCAATGTGTAAACTTGTTAATCATGACCATTAAAGCATTTTATTCTCTTTCTATTATGGTGGAGAATATTTACTAAGTAAAAGTGAACAACTAAGTGGAAATCGATTGCTGTTTGTGGTTCGAGCTCGTGTGTGTTCGTGTGTGTCGCTGTTACCAAGTTAATATACATTTTCCTCTGGTGCTCGCTCGCTCGAAATGAGAAACCATATTGATGTGTAGTCTTGCCTGTGTGTGTTGTGTGGTGGTGTGTGGTGTGTTGTGTGTGGTGTTGTGTGACTGTGTGTGTGTCGAGCTCGCTCAGTGTGGTGTGGTTAGATGTGTGTGAGTGGCAAAAGGAGGACATTTTTTGTAATGTGAGGAACGTGATGGATAAGGTTCGTTGCTCGGGGTGCCCAATGCTATTATTCATGTGGTTTGTAATTTCGCAGATTGCCAAGTATTATTGATGGCTTAGAACTTCTACGTGTCTCGTTTTCCTCGTTTGATTCTCATTTTCTTTTATTTATTATTTGTAATGTATGTATATGATGATCATATGCTGTGAGGTATGTTTATTTTTAAGGTGTTTATTAAGGATGAATGTAATGTGGCGTATTTATTAATTATTATTATGGTTATTTCTAGTTAATGTATATAAGATCGAATATCTAATAAATTATGGGCAGATATAAATTTATAAAATATGGTTTAATATGAACATGGGTGGATGATCCTTATTTATTCAAATTGTATGTGATTTCGTGTTTTGTTTGCATTATGTTGCATCAGAGCATTTATATTTATCTCTCAATCACTATATGTAGTGTCGTGATGAAACACTTTCACACTCAGGTACACAGTACTCTTATACACATATACACAACACACAACATCATCACCTACACACACACACACATATATCACTATCTACACTCAATACACACACAACACACAACCACCACAACCTACACCACTAATTTACATACACACATACATAATATCATTACCTACATCACACAAATAATTAATAATTAATTATTATTTTAAAATTAATTAATAATATGAAATTATAGTTTAATTAATTAAATGGTAGAATAAACACAAGACCCACATACTAATTATAAACGGCATATTCTAGAATACCTAATGTGCATGTTAGAGCTTTAATATGTGTATATGCTGTAGTGTTCGTGTGTGTAGATATATAAAGGTGTGTGGGTGGTGTGGAGTAGTATAGTCGTGTGTTGGTGTTGCACTGTGGTGTTGATTTTTTAGTGAAACGCTAGGCGTAGTATTAGACACATGAATACGATATAAAAAGAAGATAATAAGTGTGTGTGTGTGATTGGTGTTGGATCTGTGTGGTGATGGTTGCTGTTGGGTTAAATGCTAATAACATTACAAAATAACGCAAAAGTTAAATAAAGTGAAGATAAGTAGAAACGAGCAGCCATAAAAGGGAAAAAATAAACAAACCATAGGGTTTAAAAAATCTGGGAAATTTGAGATAGTGGATGTAGAGCTGTGTGTGGGTGGGGTTGGTCTGTGACTAGAGTGGTGGTGTGGTGTCGGTGGTGGTCGAAATTGGGACGGAGATTAGGGAAACCTGTCACATTTTGCCGCATTCGTCTATGATGTGGTGGCATAAGTGTACAGATATTCGGTTTGTAGATATTCGTCCTGATCTTACTGTCCTTACTTAGTAGAATAATAATTGTGAATGGGCCCAATTGTTAACTTCCGGGTTGATTGGTTTGCCTACTATTTGGTCCAGCACCTTAGCTCAAGCGTGATTTTTAGAATTTACGCATGGCCACCTGTTATCCCTCAATGCTCCGGGTTGATTGTATAAGTTGTCCACTTGTATCTTACGCCGCCTTAGTGGTTTAGAATTTGAATTGCATGGCTCACTCAATGTCCAATTGATTCACAATGGGGGGGTCGGTGCCTGACCACCTGTCCATTGCCATGAGGGTGGATATTGAGTTAGTGGTGCTATATGGTGGTTGCGATCCTGTATTGATTGTCCTGATTAGTGCTTGATCCTCCTATCTTCCTTAGTGTCTTTGAGTGGAATAGTTAAATCGGTCTCTTTAGTGTGTCTACGATAGCTCATAGAATAGAATGATTAGGAAATGGCGACTTATATAATCTGGATAAGTGATTACTTGAAGTAAATGTATGGTATTGGACTTATATTGGTAATTAGCTTATGTAGGTGCTATCAAACTCTTCTTATACAGCATAATATAGTATTTTCACTCTTTTTTGTTATAGAGTTGTTGATCTGTAAGTAAATGTAACATATACTTCATTCTAGCAACTCTCTATATAACCGGGGGAAAAAGTGACTTGATATGTGTATAATAAATGGACTGACAATGGTTAATAATCCGAAATAGTATCCTCCTATACTTAGGTAGTGATATCTGTGTCTAAATGGATATTAAATTCTCATGACCTCGGATGTGAAATTCTCTTTAAGATGATAATTATATGTTTGTGTAATGCTTCATACTGTCCAGTGTCCTTAGGCTTGTAAAATTTGAGTGACTAATTCTAGATGTCTTCTCTGGTGTCCACGTTGTAATTACCTCCTTGAGTTAATATTGGCATATAACTCTGTATTCTAGTAACATGCCAGGGTAATTTAATTTGCTCTGTCCTTAGTGTTGATATACATCCCTCTCGTTAATTTGCGATGGTTCGAACTGATGATGCTTCTTCAAGGTGGGGATGTTAGCGAACAGAAAATGCATTATTCATAGGGTGGTAAATGATTTATATTTGTAATTCCAAACTCACAGTTTATAATATTTTAGTTAAGCTATAAAGAGTTGAGATATAAATATCTCTTGTAAGTAATTTAAGTAATCTCATGTCACAGGCTAATCCCGGGGTGAAATATATATATATATATTATTATGGTATAATCAATTATGATATGTGTCCTGGTTATAGGTTAATAATTGGACAGTAATATTAAACGTATTGGACTCATGATTTCCTATTGGTATAATTAATAATTGTTTATTGGCAATATTTCTTTATATGTCTCCGAATCCTACGGCAAATGGCAAACTGTCTAGCAATCCGAGTGATTGGCGGCCTGTCAAATGTCCTGGGATAATTGACAACCTATCCAGCATCCCTGGGAGAATGGCGAAACCTCCAGGCATTCCTGAGTGAACAGAGACCTACTCAAAGGTTAGAATGACAACCTGTTCTGGGACCGGATTAACTAATATCCGAGCGTAACGCAATTTGACCAGCGTCATTTACCATTGCGGTTACGAGTGATGGTAGTGGGAAGTTCAGCGAAGAGATAGGGAGGGAGGGAGCTGAGATGAGGAGTGAGGGAGGGGAGGGCGGGGAGAAGTGGATAGACGCATGAGAGGAGAGGAGAGAGAGAGAGAGGACGAGGGTTAGAGCTGAGAGAGGGAGAAAGAGAGAAGAGATAGAGAGAAGAGAGAGAGAGAGAGAGAGAGAGAGAGAGAGAGAGAGAGAGAGAGAGAGAAAGAGAGAGAGAGAGAGAGAGATTTTTTCTTTAGTATTGCGATTACCATCATTAACAGTATAGTTCGTTCATCAAAATAATCATCATACGTGCACTTCAGACTGATAAGCATTAATTCTCAAGACATTCGCTTTTACACGATTTTGTCTTCCTCTTTATCAAGAGTATTGCATCAATGTAATAATCTTTATTGCCCCAGCATAACGATCAAAATATGCGGACACAGTAAAGCATTTCTTTAGAAGAATCTCTAAAAAGTGGACATGGAACACTCAACAATATATTTCCTACCAGTTAATATACATTTTCCTCTCGCAAAAGAAAAACCATATTGATGATCTCCTGGTGGTTAATACTGCAGCAGTTGCCAGAGAGCCAAAAGAGGACATTTTTTATAGGAACGTGATGGGATAAGGTCGTTTGCTCGGGGCCCAATGCTAATTATTCATGCTGATCAGATTGCAAGGATTATGGCTAGAACTTCCGTGTCGTTTTCCTCGTTTGATTCTCATTTTCTTTATTTATTATTTGGATATATAGATGACATATGGTGAGGGTGGTGTTATTAAGGATGAATGTAATAGTGGCGTATGGTGTTAATGTAAAGACGAAATAAAAATGCAATATAACAGGGAAGTCCATTTTCTTTCTGTTCATTGTTTGCGTGCTCGAGCATTTATCCTCACTATTGAGCCGTGATAAACACTTTCACACAGACACACACAGATCACGCGCACACATACACACACACACACACACACACACACACACACAACACAACACAACACAACCATTTCAACCAACACATACATACACCACACATACAATACACACACAAATAATAATAATATAATAATTAAAGAATAATAATTAAATGGAATAAACACAAGACCCACACAACGGCATTCAGACCACATAGACAATTAATATATCTATTTCTAGATATATATAAAGGGATAGTAAACCTGTACACAGTTATTTTAGAAACCTAGGCGAGTATAGAACATAATTACGAATAAAAGAAGAAAAAAAAATATCTACTAGTAATGCTAATAACATTACAATCCCGCAAATGTAAAGTAAGTAGAAAGAGCCAGCCTAAAGAAAAAAAAACAAACAAGGTTTAAAAACGGGGAATTTGAGATAAAGCGAGGCTGGGCTGACTAGGTGGGCGCGAATGGCGACGAGATTAGGAAACCTGTCACAATTTCGATTCGGTTGGAAGGCAGCGTCGTGTGATTCGCTCTGCGGTTGCCCAGGGTGAATTGGCCAATACTCCGGTTTGATTGGTTGCGACTTGTCCAGCCGCCAAGGGTGAATTGAATGGCATGGCAACCTGTCCACATGCTCCGGGTTGATTGGTTGTCACTTGTCCAGCGCTAGGGTGATTGAAATGGCATAGGCCACCTGTCCAATGTCCTGGGGATCGGTGCTGACACCTGTCCATTGCCATGAGGGGATTGGGTGCATGGTCACCCATTGTCTGATAGGTGCTTGATCCCTCTCCAGTGTCTTGGGGATAGTCACGTCTCTAGTGTCCCGAAGCAATAGAATGAATGGCGACCTATCTGGCAGCTGAGGGTAACTGGATGCATGATGGCAACTCTTAAAGCGTCTTTAGTTAAAGTTGTGACATGTAAATGTGACAGCTCATCCAACACCCAATAATCTGGGGGGAAATGTGACTTGATATGTTAAAAGGCTGAATGGTAAGTCCTCCATCTTAGGGTGAATGGTAACCTGCCCAGCATCCTTAGATGAATCATGACCTGTCCAGTGTCCTAGGCGAATGGCACACTAAGATGCTTCCTGGGTGTCCAAAACCTCCTGAGTAATTGGCAACTCGTCAGCATGCCAGGGATTAATGCCGTCCTGGTTACATCCCGGAATGTATGCGGAACTGAGATGCTTCTCAAGGTGGATGGCGAACAGAAAAGCATTCTAGGGTGAATTTGTCGCAGTATTTAGTAAGCATAAGAGAGTTAAGAGTAATCTCTTGATAATGAGATTAAACTGCACAGATCCGGGGTGCAATGAAACTGTCTAGCAACATGATGGCGGCCTGTCAAATGCTCCCTGGGGATAATTGCAGATACCAGATTAAGTCGGCGAACTGTCCAGTGGGATGAACGACCTAGAGTTAGAATGACATCCTTTTGGGGCCGGATTAAAACTCGAGGTGTAAAAATCGCGTCCATTTACTCATTCAGAAGAGATGGATAATGGTAGCCAATTGCTATGGAGCCAAGTAGGCTCTAGTAAAGCAATTCGCACAATCAGCGAGCGCCATACATAATCTTTTAGCTTCTTTCGGTCAGTCTAGTAACGTGTAAACAGAACTAGACACGAGTATTTAAAATCACTTGTCCAACATAAAATACCATTTAAGGCAAATGTAAAAAAAATCAGATTTATTTAATTACATTCATTCCTGTAGGATGTTAATAAAATTTTCCTTGGCTATTTAACGTATAAATAGGAACCAATACAAACACTGTTATATTTGATAATCATAGTTTACACAAACCAAAGAAACAGTTCAAAAAGGTTTTATTTTATTTATTTATTTCTCATTATCAAAACACAGAACCAGTTCAAACACAATTTCATTCTCCGCCAACTACCGTCA
>NW_020870635.1:35000-40000 GCF_003789085.1 Penaeus vannamei | reverse complement strand
GAAGACAGTCCGTGATATACTAGCAGTTATATATAGGTGTATATCTATAGCAGCAAGACACACACACACACACACCACACACACACAACACACACACAACAGGATTGAGTGTGTTTTAATGGGATGTGCTGCGGTTGATCGTCTGCCGGGTTCCGAAAGCGAAGCCAGACACACATCAGATGCACCACATAATTATATATATATATATATATAGATATATATATATATCTGTTATATATATATATGCACTAATATATTAAGTTGGTATATGATGTAGTCATACACACACAAGACGACGACAGACGCACGCACACGCTGTCTGTGCGAGGTGCAGTGTGGAGTGCGGTTGCACGCAGAAGTGGGTAGTCGCGGCAGATGAGGCACAGCACGACACAGCATATCTTCTGTACACCACGACCAGAACTCAAAGATGTGACGGGGAGGATGAATATGCACATAACAAGCACACACACGATCGATCGCTATATATATATAGTATATAGGGTTATATATATCATCTAGTAGTATATGGTACTATAGTATATACTGTAGTATATAGTATTATTATATCGTATATAGTATTATATATATTAATCCACAATACATGTGTATCATTATACATATGTATTGATTGTTAGGTAGTGGATACTATCCTCTCTCCCTCCGTCCTCCCTCCTCCCTCTGCCCTCTCCTCCGCTCCCTCCGCTCACTCTCCCTCTGCACTCTATCTATCTTAATCTATTACTGCTCTTACCTCTCTAGCGTGTCCAAAACCCCGCAAGCACAACAGTTCTCTGTTTGGATGAGGTGAGAGAACTTTATTAGATTTGTATTCAGAGCAAGAGATAAACAGGAACAGGTCCTCCGTGGCGATGGTTGGAGAGACGGTGATTGGCAGATATTGGAGACTGAGCGGTGGGAAGGGGCAGTAGGGGAGGAGAGAAAGCAGGGAGAGGGCATTGGAGAAGAATAAGAGAGAGGGGGCACACGACGCGACCACAAAGCAGTCTCCTCTTCTCGTCTCTCTCTTCTCTTCGTCTGTTGCCTCGATCGTCTCGTCGGTTTCTCTTTGTCAGGAGGTTCTCGTCTCTCAAGTTCGTGTCTCTCTATCTCGTCTCCGTGTACCTTCTGTCGCTATCCGCTTCTCTTCGGCCTGTCCTCCTCCGCTCGCTCCTCCGTCTGCCCTCGTCCCTCTCTGCACGGTCGCCCGCCGCCGTCGGTGCGCGTGCCTCCGCTCCGTTCTCCCTCCTCCGCGGTCGCGCGCCCTCTCTCGTCTCTCTCTCCTCTCCTTACTAGCTCCCGCTCGTCATGTACGCTAGTGCGCGCGTCCCGCTGCTCCGATGCTCGTGTCGTCGTTGTTCTCGCACACTACAACGCGGATTCACAGACGCGTCTACATAGTCTCTCTCTCTCTTTCACGTTTCTTCGGTGAGTGCTATCTATCTTGATCAATATTTCTTTGTTCTAATCTTATCGTATCAATCTCCTTCTCTGATACTATTCTATTCTTCTCTCTGTGAGTCGACAGGTATAATGCATTCAGATGTGGATACCTGTCAGACCAAAGAACCGGAGACGCAAAAGACTCCCTTTTTTCCGCTCCCTGTCCATCTTCTCTTCGCACCTCTCCGCGCTTGTGCTTTCGTTCGGAATGAGAGGGTGAATCTTCGAAGTAGGTTGGCGAATCTTTACTGTGAAATGCAGCAACCTCAATCAGCATTGCCCATGGTCGCCAATTAAAACTTTCGGTGAACTAAGGCTGGGTACATTGAATTGTTTTTTGTTTCTTTTTTTTTTTTTCGTTGTGTGGGATTTCGCGGTTCGTAGAAATGAAGGATGGGAGACATTGCGAGAATGATTGATGAAATAATGGATAAGTCAGTGAGTGTAAATGTGAATTTGCGAGGCGTTATTGGTTGGCTTTGGTTCGTTATTTTGTGAGTTGTTGAGTTGGTAGCATTCACAGATGGATTAATGGATGGTAAAATCTCTTTGAGTGGACTTACGATAACGTTTAAGAGTAAGGTATTATCTAAATTATGGTGGTTAACAATAAGTGCAAAACGGTGAAGAGCATGTATATTCATTACTCAGAATAAAAAGTATACTGATGAGGTAAGTTATCGCATTACCTATTATGTGGCTCCTTATAGGTTAGTCTATATTATTCCTATACTTGATGAAAGCGCATGGTGCCCGGTTGTACTTATTTTACGAAGAATAGAATATTCCCTTTCTCGCTCCTTTTCTCACTATCTCGTTGGGTTAACCTTCGCTCGCTCCTCTCGCTCTAGTGCTGCCGCCCCCGGCGTTGGCACTTTCCTCGCTGCTGGCACCGGTCTTCTACTCCCAGAACTTTCCTTAAATTCACTCGCCAGTTAGATCCTACCTATCTGCTCGACCTTGCCCACAGCCCCTCCGTGTGCTCGCTTAAGTTCCCAGCCGCAGATCCTTTTCGATCGCTTAATCACTCCTTCCCCTCCCTCGTCTTATCGCCTTATCTTTTGAACAGGCGATCTAGAACGCTACTGCGTTCCCTCTTCCTCCTCTACGCCTTGTACCCATTTCGCCTACTTTCGCCTTCGATCTTTCGCTTTACTCTTGCGATCCTCTGCGTCTCCTAGTCCCTCTAGCGTTATTGAATGAGACTCCCGCTCTCTTCCGCCTCTTCTCCCTCGTTCCTCTGGAGCTCCTCGTTACTGTCACGAAGTTTGCCACTTATTCGCTTTGTTTATGTGTCTCGCATCGTTTCTCCGTCTTATATGTGCGGTTTCCCCTTTCAGTTATCGTTCTCCCTCCCCTCTCCCTTCCTTATCTCCCACCCGCTTCTTTCTCTCTTTTTTTCACCCTTCGCTCTTCTACTTTCCCTTCGCTTCGTTGATCGCCGTGTCAGTAAATGACTGGAACAATCTGATGATATGTGGGTGTGTTGCTGCAGCGCCACAAGTGCTGGTTGTGGCAGTTGCGTGAGGAAGAAGGTAGATCTGTGTACTGTTTGAATTAATATTTGTAATTAGTAGAGATTGCCTGAATTCGAGGATGATATTTCATAATTTATAACATGCATGCATCTTGAAGCCATATCGAATTGCTAGGTTAGCTAATGATATGTAGCTTTTACTCTATAAATGATTAATGATTAATAATAAGAATAATGTTATGAGCATGTTCAATAATATGTAAGTAATAATAAGTGTGATGATGATAATAAATAGGTAGTAAGTAATGAGGATGAATAGATATAATAATGAAGCAATAATAATAATTAATAGATAATTAATAATCATATAATAATATAATAATAATAATGAATACAAAAAAGTATAATAATTAATAATGATATAATGATAATAATATAATAATGTATGATAATAATGATGATACGGATCATGATAATGAACAAACATAGCAAGAGATGATAAAATGCAATAGCATTAATGATAAAAAATAACAATACAAGTAATGATAGAGGATAAGCAATGTGTCGATTAAGAGTAATAAACTATATATGATATAAAGTAATATGTGGTATGAACTGTCATCCTATTATTATTTTTGTCTTTATCTTGATTATACATCAAAATTAATTGACTTCTTACCAAAATGAAAAGACATGAAGACCGCAGTTACAGTGGATATAAATTCAGGCTTTACATACAACCATACGTAAGGACCAAAAACAAGTAGAATATAATGACATTATCGTCTTAACAGCTGTAATACGAGTCGACGAAGTACTCGCGGGATACAGGCGCCGAGCAAGAGCATTAAGGACGAAAAACAAGTAAAATATAAAGACATTATCGTCTTAACAGCTGTAATACGAAGTGCACGCGGGATACAGGCGCCAAGCAAGAGCATTAAGGACGAAAAACAAGTCAAATTAAAAGACTTAATCGTCTTAACAGCTGTAATAGCGAAGTACACGTGGATTACAGGCGCCGAGCAAGAGCATTAAGGACGAAAAACAAGTAAAATACAAAGACATTATCGTCTTAACAGCTGTAATACGAAGTACACGTAGGATACAGGCGCCGAGCAAGATCATTAAGGACGAAAAACAAGTAAAATATAAAGACATTATCGTCTTAACAGCTGTAAAATAAAGTACACGCGGGATACAGGCGCCGAGCAAGAGCATTAAGGTCGAAAAACAAGTAAAATATAAAGACATTATCGTCTTAACAGCTGTCATACGAAATACAACGTAGGAACAGGCGCCTAGAGCATTAAGGTCGAAAAACAAGTAAAATATAAAGACATTAATCGTCTTAAACAGCTGTAATACGAAGTACACGCGGGATACAGGCGCCGAGCAAGAGCATTAAGGTCGAAAAAACAAGTAAAATATAAAGGCATTATCGTCTTAACAGCTGTAATACGAAATACACGGGGATACAGGCGCCTAGCAAGAGCATTAAGGACGAAAAAAAGTAAATATAAAGACACTTATCGCTTAAGAGCTGTAATACGAAGTACACGGGATACAGGCGCCGGGAAAGAGCATTAAGGACGAAAAACAAGTAAAATATAAAGACATTATCGTCTTAACAGCTGTAAATACGAAGTGCACGCGGATACAGGCGCCGAGCAAGGGCATTAAGGACGAAAAACAAGTAAAATATAAAGACATTATCGTCTTAACAGCTGTAATACGAAGTACACGCGGGATACAGGCGCCGAGCAAGAGCATTAAGGACGAAAAAACAAGTAAAATATAAAGACATTATCGTCTTAACAGCTGTAATACGAAGTACACGTAGGATACAGGCGCCGAGCAAGAGCATTAAGGACGAAAAACAAGTAAAATACAAAGACATTATCGTCTTAACAGCTGTAATACGAAGTACAACGCGGGATACAGGAGCCGAGCAAGAGCATTAAGGACGAAAACAAGTAAAATATAAAGGATTATCGTCTTAACAGCTGTAATACGAAATGCACGCGGGATACAGGCGCCGAGCAAGCATTAAGGACGAAAAACAAGTAAAAATATAAGA
>NW_020870635.1:17500-25000 GCF_003789085.1 Penaeus vannamei | reverse complement strand
GACGAGAGGAGAAGAGAGAGAGAGAGACTGAGAGAGAGAGAGAAGAAGAGACAGATGAGAGAGAGAGAGAGAGAGAGAGAGAGAGAGATAGAGAGAGAGAGAGAGAGAGCGAGAGAGAGAGAGAGCGATGTGTGCGTGTATTTGTGTATCTATACGTGTGTGTGTCTGGTTTGTGGTTGTAAATCTATACTTACATGCAGAAGTATAAAGCATTTATATTTTGATTTAAAACAAAGGGAATGAAAAAGCGAACATTTATAACCATCTTTATTACTGCAATCTGGTTACATAATAAAAGGAAAAACGCTGTAATCGCAGTCGCTTAATCCGTAAATGTTAGTACAAGATAAATATAGGTAGTGACTTACCTGAAAATAAATAAACAGCGGTACGACAACTGCGTCTATTATCATGCCAGACACGGGACACTTGTGCTGGCAGACGTATGACGTAAGCGATCCTTTCATTAAGCTGTATTTATTTTTACAGAAAACATGAACTTTAAAATGTTTATACGGCGCTGCGTAAATAATAATAATAATAAAGATTAAAATAGTAGTAGTAGTAGTAGTAATATTAAGAATGAAGTCGAAACAGAGGTATAATAGATAGATGAAGGAAAAGATGAATCTAATCTAATTACCGATCTATCTATAGTAGAATTAGTAGTATGTATCTATCTATTATCTATCTATCATCTATCTAATCTATCTATCTATCTAAATCTATCTATCATATCTATACTAATCTATCTATCTATTATCTACTCTATCTATCTATCTATCTATCTATCCATCACCTATCTATCTATCTATCTATCTATCTATCTATCTATCTATCTATCCATCTATCTACCTATCTATCTATCTATCTATCTATCTATCTATCTATCTATCTATCTATCTATCTATCTATCTATCTATCTCTCTATCTATCTATAGTCTATCTATCTATCTATCTATCTATCTATCTATCTACTATCTATCATCTATCTATTCTATCTATCTATCTATCTATCTATCTATCTATCTATCTATCTATCTATCTATCTATCTATCTATCTATCTATCCATCTACCTATCTATCTATCTATATCTATCTAATCTATCTACTATTCTATATACATACATGTGGGGGAAGGAGAAGAAAAGTATGAAAAAAGAAGGAAAAAATAAATGAAAAAATAGATAAAACTTAGAAATGGGAACAGAGACTAAAGGTAATAATTATGCTATAAAATCTTATGAAATAAAACGCCAACAACAAGAATGAAAGAAAGAAAAAAATAAAAGTGAAAAATTATATGTTTGAGCGTCTGGTTCTTGTGTTTAAACGTGTCCGTGAACTTAACCTTTTCTCTCGCTTTTCTATTTATTTACGCCTCTCTCTCTCTCTCTCTTCTCTCTCTCTCTCTCTCTTCTCTCTCTCTCTCTCTCTCTCTCTCTCTCTCTCTCTCTCTCTCTCTCTCTCTCTCTCTCTCTCTCTCTCTCTCTCTCTCTCTCTCTCTCTCTCTCCTCTCATCTCTCTCTCTCTCTCTTCTCTCTCCCTCTCTCTCTTCCCTCCCCCCCCGCCCTCCCTCCCTCCTCCCTCCTCCCTCCCTCTCCCTCCTCCCTCCCTCCCTCCCTCCCTCCCTCCCTCCCTTCTCCTTCCCTCCTCCCTCCCTATCCGTCCCCGCACCCCATCCCTCCCACTTCCCCCTCCCCCCCTTCCTTATCCACGACCCTCCCTTTCCTACATTTTTACCCTATCTTTATTTTTCCTTCTCCCCCTCCCTTTAATGCCCAGGCGCGCGACCACGCCAAAGGAAAGGCGATAAGGAGCCCCACACACTCGCGCCATAAAACAACAAACGCAAAATCATACAGTGTTTATGTGGGCGGCCATGACGGGACCTTGAAATCGCGGTGAAAATAGCCCGTTTTCTTTTTTTCCTTTTTTTTTGGAGGGGGGACTGGCTCTTTCCTGGAAATTTCCTTCCCCCCCTTGCTCTGTATGAGTCAAATTGAAATCCGCGGTTTAATTTCGGATCTTATTATCGATAAGAATGTTGGAGGTTTCAACTTGATGGATAAGAGATGGTAAATTTGTTGTTTTAACTAGGAGAGTGCATGATCAACCCTGTGATTAATAACTGGAATGATGGCTTTATACAGTCACTTTGACACAGCGTAGAAATATTTTTTGTTTTTCTTTCTTTTTCAGAAAAGGAAATTAAGGGCTAATCTAAACTAGAAATAATTATGTTTCGATTTATTTTTAACTTACATAAACGAATCCTTTTTTTGTTTTTGTTTTTTAATTCAAACGACGACAGCGTAAAACTATTTCTTTTTTCTTCTTTCAGAAAAGGAATTATAAGGCTTCGATAACTAGAGATAATATGTTCGATTATTTTTACCTTACATATACGCAATACTTTTTTGTTTTTTTGTTTTTTACTTCAAACGACGACAGCGTAAAAACTATTTTTGTTTTTTCTTCTTTATTCAGAAAAAAAGTAATATTAAAAAAGCTATTTAANCAATTAAGTGTAATGAGATTAAGATAGAAAAAGTTTAAGGTCGTATCACACTAGCGCTCTTTCTGTTTTTTTTTTTTTTTTTTTTTTTTTTTTTTTTTTTTTTTTTTTTTTTTTTTTTTTTTTTTTTTTTTTTTTTTTTTTTTTTTTTTTTTTTTTTTGCGTTTCCGTCTGAAATTGAGGCTTTGAGGTATCGTTTGCAAAAGGCGGTTACGACCTTTTCCGTCTGACTGATTTCCGTCTTGACCTTAGCTACGAAGGGTCTATACAGCTAGAATGTATTTTTTGTTGATACATTGGAGAGAATGAGTGACTATAAACATAAGCTAATATTTTTGAACGTAGGTATATACAATATACATCATCAAATTACGAGAGATGTTTTTTTTTTTTCTCTTTTTTTTCTTTTTTTTTTTTTTTTTTTTTTTACATGGGCAATGTTTGCTGCCTTTGTAATGCGATAAGGTCAGTCGATTTTCACTCGGAAAGTTCATTCGGAAACGCAAAAAAATTACGAAAAAAGGTGATAGTGTGATAGAAATATAACACAGGTTATACATTTTCACTTTATCTAAAAAGGGTTCATTATCACATCATATTTTGTTCATTATTCATTAATTATTATTTATATTAATTATATTATTTGTATTAATTATATTAATTATTATGATATTATATTATATTAATTATATTAATTATTATTTATATTAATTATATTAATTATTCATTAATTATTATTCATCATATTTTGTTCATTAGCACATCATAGTTTCTTTAGCTCGCCAAAGACGGTGATTTCCAAAAGCTTACGCATCCCATATAGATTGTCTCATTCGTCTACAGTGGAGCCTCATGCTACAACACATGAGTCATTCGTCTACAGTGAAGCCTCATGCTACAACACATGAGTCATTCGTCTACAGTGAAGCCTCATGCTACAACACATGAGTCATTCGTCTACAGTGAAGCCTCATGCTACAACACATGAGTCATTCGTCACAGTGAAGCCTCATGCTGCAACACATGAGTCATTCGTCTACAGTGAAGCCTCATGCTACAACACATGAGTCATTCGTCTACAGTGAAGCCTCATGCTATAACACATGAGTCTCTTCCTCATTATTTGCACAGCTGACCTAATGTTCCCTGCCAGAACCTCCTCAATTCATGGCGCTTGAGTTTGAAGAATATTTACTTTGATGAACATTAATTGCGATTCGAAACAATATCAAATGAATGTAATTACGAAGAGGGCATAGTCTAAATTTATTATACGAATGGAACTTGCAAATATTGAAATCTCTCTATATTAAAATGATAAACTTTGTTAATGTTCAGTGATATCTTTGCAAAAAAATTCAGACACAATCATTTATCTTCGTATATAATGCTAATTTATTCATAACTTGCTACAGGATACTAATGCAAGGAACACACATTTAAAACATGTGTGTCGTTCTTATTCCCTGTCTGGCGCGACCATGCTGAAAATGATAAAGATTAATTAGTAATGATACCAACAGTGATGATGAGAAAAATTATCATTTCCATTTTAATTATCATTATTGTTGTAGTTGTCTTTATCAATTCTTGTATCATCATAATCTTTATTTTCATTATCATCGTTTACATCTTTAATATTTTCATCATTACTGATATTATTATTACTTCAACTATTATTGTTATAATCATTACCATTATGATCACAATTATTATTATTGTAATTATTATCATTATTGCAATTATTATCATTATCATTATTATTGTTATTATTATTTTTGTTCTGGTTATTATTATTATCATTATTATTATTATTATCATCTGTAATATTCCTATCATAATAATTATTATTATCATTATTGTTACTACCTTAATTACAGTAATTGTCAAAATTATTATTATCATTATTATCATTGTTATTATTACCACTGTTACAATCATCATCGTTATTGTTATAATTATTATTTTCGTTATTATTTTCAATATCACTCTCATTATAGTGATTATTGTTGTTGTTTATCATCATCATTATTATTATCATTAATATCAGCATTATTATTATCATTATTATCATCATTATTGTTAATATTACTGTCATCAATAGTACCATTAACATTATCATTAGTACTTGTATTTTTGTTATTACCATTATTACTATTATTATTATTATTATTATTATTATTATTATCATTATTATTATTATCATTAATAGTAGTAGTAGTAGCAGTTCTGTTATTTATCCGTGTTATAATAATTATCCTTATTATGATTATCATTTCTATTACCATCATACTTATCATTATTATTATCATCAGTAATATTAATATTGTTACTATTATCATTATCATTACTACTTTTACCATCACTATTATTATGATGGCGATGATGATGATGATAACGACTTTTTATTATTAATACTATTATCATTGTTATTACTATTATTATTATTATTGCTATCCTTATCAGTATTGCTAATATTATTACTTTTACCATTATTATCATTATTAATATTATCATCATTGTTATTATCATAATTTAAAATAGTAGTAGTAGTATGACTATCATTTCTATTACTATCATATTTATTATCATTTATTACTATTATCAGTATTGTTAATATTATTACTATTATCATTATTATCATTGCTAATATTATCATCATTATTATTATGGTGACAATAATGATGACGATTACTTTTATTACTAATAGCTTGTTATCATTATTATTACTATTATTATTATTATGATCATTATCATTATGATCATCATCATTGTTATTACCACTATTGTTATCACCATTATTACTATCATTATCAGTATCAATAATGTTGTTACCATTATCATTGGTATTACTACTACTACTACTACTACTACAATCGTTACTATTATTATCATTAATATTACTTTTGTCATTGATATTATTAACATTACTATTATTATTATCACATTAATATAATTAACATCATTATTAGCATAATAATGATATTATGATGATGATCATCATCATGATCTTCATCATTTTTTTATTATTGTTGTTATTATCACTGGTATCTTATATTACTATCAATATTATCACTATTATTGTTATTATTACTATCATTATCATTACTATTACTTCTCTTATCATTATCATTAATATTGTTATTATTATTGATATTATCATTATTATTATTATTACTATTATTATCGTTATCATTATCATTATAATTATTACTATTACTATCATCGTCATCATTACATCATCATTTCCATTAATATCGTCATGATGCTAATAGTGTTAATTGATTATAATTTGTTATTTTTGTCATAACTCTTACTTCAAAAGCTATCTTTGCCTATATTATTATCTATTGATCATCTACACCCACATCCTCCTCCTCACCATAAAGTTTTACCTCATCATAATCATTATCCTCAGCAAAAACAACAACAAATGGAGCGTCAATATATATCATCATAATTATAACAATATTGATCACCATAAGGACCAAGCAGCTGACTGCTGGCGAGCATGCGATGCCCTACGGAAGTGAGCCTGAGGGACACTATGGGTGAGAGAGAGAGAGAGAGAGAGAGAGAGAGAGAGAGAGAGAGAGAGAAGAGAGAGAGAGAGAGAGAGAGAGAGAGAGAGAGGAGAGAGAGAGAGAGAGAGAGAGAGAGAGAGAGAGTGAGAGAGATAGACAGACAGAAAGTAAGAGACAGAGTGAGGGAGAGACAGACGAGAAGGGATGAAAAGAGTGAGTTAGTGAGAGAGAGAGAGAGAGAGAGAGAGAGAGAGAGAGAGAGAGAGAGAGAGAGAGAGAGAGAGAGAGAGAGAGAGAGAGACAGACAGACAGAAAGTAAAAGACAGAGTGAGGGAGATAGACGGAGAAGGGATGAAAAGAGTGAGTTAGTGAGTGAGAGAGAGAGAGAGAGAGAGAGAGAGAAGAGAGAGAGAAGAGAGAGAGAGAGAGAGAGAGAGAGAGAGAGAGAGAGAGAGTCAGACAGAAAGTAAGAGACAGAGTGAGAGAGATAGACAGACGGAGAAGGCATGAAAAAAGTGAGAGAGAGAAAGAGAAAGAGAGGCAAAGAAAAAGAAAGGAAGACAGAAACGGAGAGAGGGGCAGACCGACAGACAGACCGACAGACAGACAGACAGACAGACATCCGCGAGTGGAAAAGAGCGATCGTCCCAGCCGGCCGAGCACGCAACAGGATACGGGCATGCAACATCCAGGCGGGGGGGGGGGGGAGGCAAGTGTCAGAACTCGGCTTCAGATCATTAATTCACCGCCATGTTGCAGGACCTGGATTGTTGCAGCTCAAGTGACGCCGCGTTGCATTTTTGAAGAGAGAGTTTATGCGTTGCAGAGGAAAGAACGATAAAGAGGGAGAGAGAGAGAGAAAGGAAACGGAGGAAGGGAGGGAAGGAGAAAGAGAGAGAGAGAGAGAGAGAGAGAGAGAGAGAGAGAGAGAGAGAGAGAGAGAGAGAGAGAGAGAGAGAGAGAGAGAGAAGAGAGAGAGAGAGGGAGAGAGAGAGAGAGAAAGAAACGGGGGAAGGGAGGAAGGAGACGGAGGGAGAGAGAGAGGGAGGCTGACAGAAGACAGAGACACAGAGAACGGAGACTGAGAGAGAGAGAGAGAGAGAGAGAGAGAGAGAGAGAGAGAGAGAGAGAGAGAGAGAGAGAGAGAGAGAGAGAGAGAGAGAGAGAGAGAGAGAGAGAGGCAGACAGGAAGACAGACCGAGGAACAGATAATGAGACAGAAAAAGAGCGAGATTGAGGGAGAAAGAGAGAGAAAGGCAGACAGGAAGATAGACCGAGGAACAGAGATAGAGAGAGAGAGGGAGAGAGAGGAGAGAGAAGAGAGAGAGAGAGAGAGAGAGAGAGAGGAGAGAGAGAGAGAGAGAGAGAGAGAGAGAGAGAGAGAGAGAGAGACAGGAAGACAGACCGAGAACAGATAATGAGACAGAAAGAGGCGAGATTGAGGGAGAAGAGAGAGAA
>NW_020870634.1:799479-804479 GCF_003789085.1 Penaeus vannamei | reverse complement strand
AGGCCTTTTTTAAATTATAATGACAAGGAACATCTTAGTATGCTACTGCGTCTGCCTAAGATGGACCAACCTAGACTGATGCGTCGCTTTATTTCCTCTCCACGGGATGCGTTGTCTGTATGACTTATCCTAGACATATATTTTCATCCACTACCTCTACCACTTGTCCTTGTACATTATCTATTCAAGATGAACGCTACTGTTGGACATAAACTTTGTTCATCTTGAGTCCAACTTTTAGACTTTTTGTATTGAGATCGTTTATCAAATGCTGCAATTCATTTGCTGATTCGATAAAGAGAACAATATCGTCTGCAAATCTTAGATTATTTATCTGTTTCTGTATGGAGGTTGATGGTTGCTGTACTATCTTCGTATATATCTTCTAAAATTTTACAATGAACTTCCTCTACTCCTTGTCCTCGAATAGCCTCTAAAACTGCTGGTATTTGTACAGTCAAAATTCTTTTCGAAATCGATTAATGCCATATGCAGGGGCCTCTTGTAGTTATTTATTTTCTCTTTTATTTCGGTGAGCGTGTGGATGTGGTCTGTTGTTGAGAGTCCACTGAGAAGCCTGCCTGTTCTCTATGCTGGTTAGGACCTAGGGTGTCTGAGATGCAAGTTGTTATGACTTTTGTGAAAAGTTTGTAAATAACTGAAAGAAGGCTTATGGGTCAGTAGTTTTTAGATCCCTTCTATCCCCTTTTTATGTATCAAAATATTTTTTTCAGGCTTTCGAAGTTTTATCATTGGTGAGGCAATGGTTGGAAAGGTTGGCTAGTTTCAGTGTTGAAATTTCTCCTGCATCCATAATTAGATCTACACTGATTCTGTCTTCTGGCGTTTTCCTTCTCTTCGTGTCCTTAAGCGCTATTTTTATTTCGTCTGTTGTGATGTATGGTACATTTCTAATTATTGCTTAAGCAGCCTCATTCACGAGAGTTTTGCCCGTGACTGTGCATATGTGTGCGAGGCGAGCAGAGTAACACACGTGTATTAAGGCAGAAAACATGCAGTAAAAAGCAAGTCTTGTAATAACACATCGTTTTATCAATGAAACAGAATCTCTGTCGCGTCCGGGTTTTTGTTGTCATTGTTTTCTTTGTTCGTAATACGCCGTCTTCATTGTCCTTGACTGTGTGTCTTCGTTTTGTTCATAAAAGTTTTCTTTATGGATATATATAACGTCTGAATTCTATTATACTAAAAAAAAGTTATATGTGCGTCTGTGTGAGTGTGTTTGTGTGTGCGTTTATGTGTATGTGTGTGTCTGTGTGAGCGCCTTTGCGTTTGCGTGTGTGCGTGTGTGCGTGTTTAATAAACATACATAATTGACAACGTCACCCATTCACACCAGGAAATCCCTCGGACCACTTTTGTTAATGAATGGTTATTTTTTCGCTGTTACTTCCCATCATTTGTTTCTTTCTAACAGTTAATCTAAACCGACACCATTTCTATTTCCCATATTTCTTTTTCCGTCTTTCCTTACCGCCCCAAATACATTCTCTCTATCTATCTATCTATCTACCTATCTCTCCCATTCCCTCTCCTTCCCCTTCCCTCTTTCCTATCTCTCTCTCTCTTTCTATATTTCTCTCTATTTCTCTCTATTTATCTATCTATCTTTCTCTTTCGTTCCCTCTCTCCTTCCCCCCTCCCCCTTGTTCTCTCTCCCTCCCCCCCTTGTTCTCTCTCCCCCCCCCTCCCCCTTGTTCTCTCCCACCCCCCTCCCTCCCTCTCTTTCCCTCTCCCACTCTTTCCCTCTTTCTCTCTCTATGATAAGATAAGGTAGTATTGGAGAAATTAAAACAGGAAGAGATGACTAAACAGGTAAAACAGTGAGCACGCGCATATGTATATATATGTGCGTGAGTGAGAAAAGTTGTATTTGACATATTAAGAAACAATATTGATTAGTAAGTAATAAGGAATATTACAAATGCATATTTCAGTAATGTAATATAGATATAGCTCGGTTACCTCTCCCTCCCTCTCTCCAGCGGCGGCCTGAGGTGAGGAGACAACTGTTACAGAAACCGAATGTCAAGAGAAAGTGTGAGCTCTTGAAAGGGAAGGAAGGCGTCGAGTGAGCGAGCGAGCGAGCGAGAGAGAGAGAGAGAGAGAGAGAGAGAGAGAGAGAGAGAGAGAGAGAGAGAGAGAGAGAGAGAGAGAGAGAGAGAGAGAGAGAGAGAGAGAGGAGAAAGAGAGAGAGAGATTTGATTTGATGAATTTATTACGCCAAGTGGACGACAGACAAATGTACAAAGAATTACAAAGAAAGATAGACAGATAGAACAAAATATAGACAGACATACAGAAAGCAAAGAGAAAAACAGATAACTGGAGTAGAAAATAAAGATAGATAGATAGACAGACTAAAATATAGTTAGACATACAGAAAGCAAGGAGAAAAACAGATAACTGGAGTAGAAGATAAAGCTAGATAGAGAGATATGAGAAAGAAACACAAAAAGGCTAACCCAGCTCCACCCATTCTGTTCCGCAATCCCTCCGCTTCCCTTCACACAAGCCCGCCGCCGCCATTTACAAATCCTTTCGAAACCTGATCTCCGTATTTCTTTCTCCTTGCGTAAGGCTTTGTGCTGCGTTAATTTCCTTTCTAAGCGAGTGAATTACACTTTGGTGCAGAAATCCCTGAGGGCAGATTGCTTCCTCTCACTCCCTCCTTCCTTCCTCCTCCTCCTCCTCCTTTCTTATTTCTCTTCCTCCCTCCTCCTTTCTTTTTTTCTCTTCCTCCATCCTCCTTCCTTCTCTCCCTCCCTCCTGTTATTCATCCCTCCTTTTGTTGTTCCATTCTCTTCCTTCTTCCTCCTTCCTGTTACCCCCCCCCCCCCCTCCCCTCCCACCATCCCCCTTTCCTTCCTCCCTTCTTTTTCCTCTTTTCTTCTTTCATTCTTCACTTTTTCCCCTGTCTCTTTATCTCATTTCTCTCCCTCTCTTAGCTGCGCGTCCCTTGTTTGCTTTTCTGCTTTTCTTTTTCTTTTCCCACCCCTTTCTCCTTCTTTTCTTTCTTTATCCTTTCTTTTCTTTCCTTCCTACCTGCGTTTTCCTCGAGAAGGGTGCTGCTTGTCCTCTCTTTCTTTTTCCTCTTTTAACCCTCTTATCCTCTCTTTTTCTCTCCATTCCCTCTTCTTTAGCTGCTTGTTTGCCTCTCCTGCTTATGTTAATTGAACAGCAGATTCCACCTTTGTCACGGGTTGTAAAGTAAGGTAAGCGACGTGTTGTTACAAGTTGCGTTGTGACGTCACGAGGGTTGTGTGACGTCTTGAGTAATGTGACGCCATGAGAGTTATGACGTTGTTTGTGACGGTACGAGTCGATGACGTCAGAGAGGTTGTGACCTCACGTGTGATTTCATCCACACGGGAGCTGTAACAAGGGAGCTGTGTGACATCATGAGTCTGAGACGTCACTAGGAAGTTATGACGTCACAGTGGTCACGGAGACGTGGCGTTGGCCTTCAAGGAAAATCCATTCCACCTACCTCGAGAAACTGACGCCGAAGAAAAAGTTTGTGCGGTCGGGTGGAGTGGAGGAGTCGGGGTGGGGAGGGAGTGGCTGGCTAATTACGGAGGGGGGGTGAGGGAGGGAGTGACAGGTGAGGGAGGGGTGAGGGAGGAGTGGACAGGTGAGGGAGTTGAGGAAATGAAGAGTGGAGAGGAGGGGAGGAGGCAGACGAGAAGGTGTCATCAAGATATATAAACGGGGGGAGGGGAGTGTGGGGGGGTTATCATTCAGATTTATATGTCGGGCGAGGGGGGCGTCGAGCGGGGGGAATGGAGTAGTCAGAGTTAGATTAATGACGTTTGTTTCTTTTTCGGATTCGTGGTCATTGTTCATAAACCAACAGCAAAAAATTATGCAAATAAAGATAGTATCAACTATAAAGCACAAGAACAGCTGTTTATGACGCATTTGTAAAGGCAGTGAAAAGAAAGACAATTCAGAGATTATACTGAGGAAACATAATGTACAGTCTGACTCAATTCTTCGAGTTGAATATCATATTCTGTCCTATCTAAAAGAATTGACATTCATATCAAATAACAGTATATCACTTTCTTGGTATATCAGCACAGACATCCGCATACCAGTAGAGTAGAATAACTATAAAAATATATTAGAATACCAGCACAGCACATTAGCATATCAAAATACCTGTATGATAGTTTATCAAATGACCAGTTAAGTATACTAGTTACTCAGTATGTAAAAATACCATGTTTGTACAGGATTGGATTCTGACATAATTACTGGCGATATATTTGTATATCATATATCGTATATCAGCATTTTCATGTCACCCTGATTTTCAACACATGATTTTTACGGACGGTGTCACCCTTATATTCAACATTCATGACTTTTTTACGAATGTCACCCTTATATCCAACACATGGCAATGTTATCACCCCAATAACTAGGCCTCATGGCTTCGTATGCATGTTGTCACACCAACGCTAATGACTCTATAAGTTTGTCTTCTAATTTCCGACACTTAGAGACTAGATTCATGCGTCATAATTACCTAGAATATCAGTTAGACAGGTGCACCTAATGCTGAAATAAGTACTGTTACCAAACTGCGCTGTCACCACCTCATAACCATTGATTAATGATAATGATAATACAAACAAGGGAAGTAATTTTAGTAGGATGGGGGGGGGGGGAGGAGGAGGACGAGGAGAGGAGGAAAGTGGGGAAGAGGGGAGTGGGGTGAATGCGAGAGGGAGGGAGGAAGGAGAAGGGGGGGGGGTGATAATGCTTTTTCATTTTTTCAATTTAGGCCTACCTTGAGATTAAAATGCAAGAGATGGGGGATGGGGGACGAAGGGAGGGAGGGAGGGAGGGAGAGAAAAGAGAGAGAAAGAGAGAGAGAGGGAGGGAGAAAGAGGGAGAGAATGATGAAGAGAGGGACGGAGGGAGGGAAATGAGGAAGAGAGAAAGAGAGAGAGAGAGAAGATGGAAGAATA
>NW_020870634.1:784479-789479 GCF_003789085.1 Penaeus vannamei | reverse complement strand
AATTATAATGATGCCATGATGACTACATAATGGTCACGATTATTATGACAATCATCCCTAATGTTCAGAATCGAGACGTAAAAATTCATTAAAGATTTTTATCTCAATTCTTCATGCTCGTTAGCGCGTGCGATGGACGCTCTTGTGGCGCCGTCAGCAATCCGAATGAAGAATAATGGTGAGAAGGTGATGATAGGTGTAAGGGGAACGAAGCGAAGAGTAACGCAATTTAATGAGATACATTTTGTAATTATTACATACGCACTACGTCAACACACATTCATACGTTCTCACTTTTTTACGTTCAGTATATATATATATATATATATATATATATATATATAATATATATATATATATATATATATATATATATATATATATATATATATATATATATATATATATATATATATATATATATATATATATATATATATATGTATATATACACATATATATATATATATATATATTATATATATATATATATATATTATATATATATATATATATATATATATATATATATATAAATGGTTAGATAGGTAGATAGAAAGATGGAAAATAGAGAGATAGAGAGATAAATAGATAGCCAGACCAATAATCAATTAGAGTAATAGATAGAGTAATAGATAGATAATAGATCAATAGATTAGTAGATAGATATATAGATAGACAGATATGTAAACAAATGTAGACAGACAGATAGATAGTTAGTCATATAGATAAGTAGATATATAGATGCAGATAGAAACTGATAAATCTACAAACACTCAACCAACACTACGCAGAAGACAATGTTTAAAAAGTTACCAAACTTTCTCACTCTATTTCAACAACGCCATCTGTTGCCAGTTGAGCTTACCAATTAATTATTTTTATCTAACGAAATTATTCTTAGTTTTATTTGTTAATTTCCTTGTTTACTTGCCTGTTCATTTTTATCATTTTTCCCCTTTCGTGATGATAGTAATAATAGCAATAGCAAGAATGATGTGAGCGATAAAATGACAATGTACAGAGCCACAAAAATGATAATATAGATAATAAAGATAAGTAAATGTCATGATGGTAATAATAATGATGATGATAGTAGTTTTAGTAGTAATGAATTGTAGTTGTAATAATGATAAAATTAATAATAATGATGATGATAACTATGAAGAAAATTACAATAGCAATAACAAAAACAGCATTAATAGTGATATATATCTATATCTATCTATCTATCTATCTATATCTATATCTATCTATCTATCCATATATATATATATATATATATATAATATATATATATATATATATATATATATATATATATATAATATATATATATATATATATATATATATATATATATATATATATATATATATATATATATAATATATATATATATATATATATATATATGAATATATATGAATTTATAACCTCTCTGAAAGGGATTCGAACCCCCACCACCTTTGCAAGAGATTCGCAAGACGGTCACTCTAACCACTGCAACGGCGGTGGGGGTACGAATCCCTTTCAGAGAGGTTATAGATTCCTGATATCAATGCGGCTAGTGCATTATTCCGTCTTCCATGTATATATGTACATATGTATATATTTATGAGCAGAAGGACCATAATGATAATAGTGGTGATGATAATAAGAGCAGAAACAAGTGCTTGAACAACAGTAATGTTGATAATAATGATAATGATAATAATAACGATGATAACGATATCAACAATGATAACAGTAATGATTATATTGATAATAATAGTCATAGTAACAATGATAATGATATTAATGGAAAAAGTAATAATGACAACAATGACAATGAAGATGATTATTATAATAATAATGATAGTAATATCAACAACAACAATTATAATAGATATGATAATGATGATGATGATAATCATAATCATAATAATAATGATGACAATAATGAAAATAATAATATTAACATTAATGATAAGAATAATAACATTAAGAATAATAATAACAATGATAATAATAATGATGATAACAATAGTAATGATAATGTTGATGATCATAAAACTGATGATGATAAGGATAAAAAGGATGATGATAATGATGATGATGATTATCATCATTATTATCATTTATCGTTACTATAAGTCATCATTATCAATATCATTGTCTATATACATTTATTATTACGAATTACTTCGAGTAATCAGTAGACACACCAGTCGGTTTCATTACAAATACATGAAGTGTGATATGCTGAAGTCAATTTGAAATTGGGAGCAGGTGTGAATGGGGGAGTGGGCAGGGAAGGGGAGGAGAATGGAGGAAGGAGTAGAAAGATATTAGTGTGACGTATGCCGCCATAAATCCCTTTCTTTGCCGCAGCTCCCCCCTCCCCCTCCCAATTCTCCCTCCATTTTCTTCCTCCGCCCGCCCCTCCACCTTCTCTCGTCCTCCCTACTCCCTTCCCCCTTCCTCTCCTCTCTCAACCTCTCTTTCTTCTCCTTCTCCTTCCCATTCTCCCCTCCTATTTGTCTTTCCATAGTCTCCCTTCATTCTTTACCCTCCCCCTACCCCTCAAAAGACCCTTACCTTTCCCTCCCCCCTCAGCCCTGCCTCCCCCCCTCCCCTCCCTGCAATTACCACCCGTCCCACGCAGCATATATAAGAGGAAGAGACTCACGACTTCAATCCACTCCCAAGATCGCCCTCAAGCAGGAACCGACTCGCCCGTTGCATCGCTCGTCTGCGAGGATTCCGCTGCCTTTAATCCGAAGAAAACTCGAGTAAAATGAAGTTCGCCGGAATCGCCCTTGTGAGTGATTGCGTAATACGTCGATCGCGTTTGTCGGAATTCTTGTTGAAAAAGAGCGACTGACATTTGTTTCTTACAAAAAGGAGTTAAAGATTCGATGTTCCTTCTTTCACCAAGGTTTCGTGATAATCCTGAAGATATTCCATGATGATGTGTAATACTGAAACCTATACAAGTGCTGAATTTGAGAATCATTTGCTTCCATTCGTGTTTTTAAAATCAACATCTGAGATTTTTACTTTTTTGATGATTATGTCTACCAATACCATGATTATTGTAAGTCCTCAATATCTTTTATCTATCAATGAATTACCATGCAATATATCCATTTTGATGGTATTCCCAAGCACCTGTATATTCATTCAGTAATTGTCATTACATGTTCGATAGATCACATTACACACACACATAGTGAATATTCGAACCGACATACAACCAGACAGATGTATACATAAGCGCCCTTCCGTTACACCTAACTGAAAAGTACAGTAAGGAAAAGATGTTAGCTCTTCTTTAATGGTTGTCAGTGGCACAGGTTCAGTTTCTTTCCCGGCGTTTATGTCTTCCAAACCAACTTGTCTCCTTCACATCCTTTTTGCGTCTACTTTCACGCCATCACCATTCTCGTAGGATTAGTGTTCATATTAGCAGTCTTATCACCATTATTATCACAATTACTCATCATTGTTATTATTTTCATTATCATAATAATAATAGATAATATATTATTACCATCATAATGATGAATATCACCATTATTGTCATAATGATAATAATATGATTATCATTGTATCACCATTATTATTAGAAATATTATTATCATCATTATCATTGATATTATCATTATCATCATTATTACTAGTAGACTTTTCCCCGTGTGATTCCCCCCCCCCCCCCGCCCCCCAGAGCGTCGTGGTGGTAGTCGTAGGACTCCTTCCAGCAGGGACCCGGGCCTTCCCCCTCACCCCTACGCCCCTCCTGAGTCGTGATCCCGATCCTGCGACCGCTCGCAGGACGCCTACGGGGGCTACTCCTTCTCCTACGGCACAGGCAACGGCATCTACAGGGACGAGGTCGGCCGACAGAACTACGGCCAGGTCACACAGGGAGGCTGGAGGTGAGTGGGGGAAGGGAGGAAGAGGGAGAAAAGGGAGAGGGGAGAATGGGGAGAGGGGGGGAAGAGGAGAGGAGGAGAAGGACAAGGAGATGGAAGTGGAAAGGGGGATGAAGGGGAGGAGGAGGAACGAAGAGGAAAAGGAGGAAAGGAAGGGAAAATGACAGGTGGGGAGGAGGACTAGATGGAGAGGGAGAAAGGAGAAAATATTACTTAAGATGTGATTGTTTTATTACTATCTTTATCACTTTATTGTTCGCAGAAGTAATATTAATAATAGTAGTTGTAGTATCGTCATTATCATTATTATCATTACCATTTTTATTACGGTTATCATTATCATATTGTTTGTAGCACTACCAATTATTGTCATCGGTACGACTTTCACTGGTTGTAGAAGTACTTTCCATTTCCTCATTAGCTTCACCATCATTATAACTATCACTATTGTTATCAATATTATCATTATCACTATCATTATCATTATTATCATTATTACTATTATTATTACATTATTAGTAGTATTGTTGCTGCGGTCATCATTATTATTTTTGTTCTTATTATTACTATTATCACTATTAGTATTAATATCATTGTTGCTATTATTAGCATTATTTTTGTTATTATTATTGATACAATCATCATTAACATTATCTTTATCTTTCTTATTATCATTGTCATTGTAATTACTGCTTCTGGCGTTGTTGATGCAATTTACGTTTTATTGCCGTTATCAATATCGCCATCCCCCCCCCCCCAGCTACACCTCCCCGAGGGCGTCCGGTCAAGATCACCTTCGTGGCCGACCAGGGGGGTACCAGCCCTCCGGCAACGTGCTCCCCGGCCCCCCCGCCCTCCCCTACTCCAGGACGCAAGTCTACTGAAGAAGGGAGAGGGTAATGAAGAGTAAAAGGAAGAAAATATAGAATTAAGAGAGAAAGAAAATAATCGTTGATATTATAAACGAGAATAAAAGCCGAAGAGGAAGAAATCATGAAGAGAAAATTGAGAAAGAAAAAATGTTTTTTTTTTTCTCTCTCTCTCTCAATTTCTGGCCATTCACTTAATTATTATTCTTTTACA
>NW_020870634.1:776979-779479 GCF_003789085.1 Penaeus vannamei | reverse complement strand
TAGTCCTCCCTTCTCCCTACTCTCTTCCTCCTCCTCCACTTCACCCGGCTTCCTTCCCCCTTCCCTCCTCTCTCTTTCTTCTCCTTCTCCTTCCCATTCTCCCTCTCCTATTTTGTCTTTCCATCGTCTCCCTTCATTCTTTACCCTCCCCCTACCCCCTCAAACAGACCCTTACCTTTCCCTCCCGCCCCAGCCCTGCCTCCCCCCTCCCCCCCTCCCTGCAATTACCACCCGTCCCACGCAGCATATATAAAGAGGAAGAGACTCACGACTTCAATCCACTCCCAAGATCGCCCAAGCAGGAACCGACTCGCCCGTTGCATCGCTCGTCTGCGAGGATTCCGCTGCCTTTAATCCGAAGAAAACTCGAGTAAAATGAAGTTCGCCGGAATCGCCCTTGTGAGTGATTGCGTAATACGTCGATCGCGTTTGTCGGAATTCTTGTTGAAAAAGAGCGACTGAAATTTGTTTCTTACAAAAAGGAGTTAAAGATTCGATGTTCCTTCTTTCACCAAGGTTTCGTGATAATCCTGAAGATATTCCATGATGATGTGTAATACTGAAACCTATACAAGTGCTGAATTTGAGAATCATTTGCTTCCATTCGTGTTTTTAAAATCAACATCTGAGATTTTTACTTTTTTGATGATTATGTCTACCCAATACCATGATTATTGTAAGTCCTCAATATCTTTTATCTATCAATGAATTACCATGCAATATATCCATTTTGATGGTATTCCCAAGCACCTGTATATTCATTCAGTAATTGTCATTACATGTTCGATAGATCACATTACACACACACATAGTGAATATTCGAACCGACACATACAACCAGACAGATGTATACATAAGCGCCCTTCCGTTACACCTAACTGAAAAGTACAGTAAGGAAAAGATGTTAGCTCTTCTTTAATGGTTGTCAGTGGCACAGGTTCAGTTTCTTTCCCGGCGTTTATGTCTTCCAAACCAACTTGTCTCCTTCACATCCTTTTTGCGTCTACTTCACGCCATCACCATTCTCGTAGGATTAGTGTTCATATTAGCAGTCTTATCACCATTATTATCACAATTACTCATCATTGTTATTATTTTCATTATCATAATAATAATAGATATAATTATTACCATCATAATGATGAATATCACCATTATTGTCATAATGATAATAAATATGATTATCATTGTATCACCATTATTATTAGAAATATTATTATCATCATTATCATTGATATTATCATTATCATCATTATTACTAGTAGACTTTTCCCCCGTGTGATTCCCCCCCCCCCCGCCCCCAGAGCGCGTGGTGGTAGTCGTAGGACTCCTTCCAGCAGGGACCCGGGCCTTCCCCTCACCCCCTACGCCCCTAGAGTCGTGATCCGATCCTGAAGGACGACCGCTCGCAGGACGCCTACGGGGGCTACTCCTTCTCCTACGGCACAGGCAACGGCATCTACAGGGACGAGGTCGGCCGACAGAACTACGGCCAGGTCACACAGGGAGGCTGGAGGTGAGTGGGGGAAGGGAGGAAGGGAGAAAGGGAGAGGGGAGAATGGGGAGGGGGGGAAGAGGAGAGGAGGAGAAGGACAAGGAGATGGAAGTGGAAAGGGGGATGAAGGGGAGGAGGAGGAACGAAGAGGAAAAGGAGGAAAGGAAGGGGAAAATGACAGGTGGGAGGAGGACTAGATGGAGAGGGAGAAAGGAGAAAATATTACTTAAGATGTGATTGTTTTTATTACTATCTTTATCACTTTATTGTTCGCAGAAGTAATATTAATAATAGTAGTTGTAGTATCGTCATTATCATTATTATCATTACCATTTTTATTACGGTTATCATTATCATATTGTTTGTAGCACTACCAATTATTGTCATCGGTACGACTTTCACTGGTTGTAGAAGTACTTTCCATTTCCTCATTAGCTTCACCATCATTATAAACTATCACTATTGTTATCAATATTATCATTATCACTAATTATCATTATTATCATTATTACTATTATTATTACATTATTAGTAGTATTGTTGCTGCGGTCATCATTATTATTTTTGTTCTTATTATTACTATTATCACTATTAGTATTAATATCATTGTTGCTATTATTAGCATTATTTTTGTTATTATTATTGATACAATCATCATTAACATTATCTTTATCTTTCTTATTATCATTGTCATTGTAATTACTGCTTCTGGCGTTGTTGATGCAATTTACGTTTTATTGCGTTATCAATATCGCCATCCCCCCCCCCCCCCCAGCTACACCTCCCCCGAGGGCGTCCCGGTCAAGATCACCTTCGTGGCCGACCAGGGGGGGTACCAGCCCTCCGGCAACGTGCTCCCCGTGGCCCCCGCCCTCCCCTACTCCAGGACGCAAGTCTACTGAAGAAGGGAGAGGGTAATGAAGAGTAAAAGGAAGAAAATATAGAATTAAGAGAGAAAGAAAATAATCGTTGATATTATAAACGAGAATAAAAGCCGAAGAGGAA
>NW_020870634.1:769479-771979 GCF_003789085.1 Penaeus vannamei | reverse complement strand
CTCCTTCTCCTTCCCATTCTCCCTCCTATTTTGTCTTTCCATCGTCTCCCTTCATTCTTTACCCTCCCCCTACCCCCTCAAACAGACCCTTACCTTTCCCTCCCGCCCCTCAGCCCTGCCTCCCCCCTCCCCCCTCCCTGCAATTACCACCCGTCCCACGCAGCATATATAAAGAGGAAGAGACTCACGACTTCAATCCACTCCCAAGATCGCCCTCAAGCAGGAACCGACTCGCCCGTTGCATCGCTCGTCTGCGAGGATTCCGCTGCCTTTAATCCGAAGAAAACTCGAGTAAAATGAAGTTCGCCGGAATCGCCCTTGTGAGTGATTGCGTAATACGTCGATCGCGTTTGTCGGAATTCTTGTTGAAAAAGAGCGACTGAAATTTGTTTCTTACAAAAAGGAGTTAAAGATTCGATGTTCCTTCTTTCACCAAGGTTTCGTGATAATCCTGAAGATATTCCATGATGATGTGTAATACTGAAACCTATACAAGTGCTGAATTTGAGAATCATTTGCTTCCATTCGTGTTTTTAAAATCAACATCTGAGATTTTTACTTTTTTTGATGATTATGTCTACCCAATACCATGATTATTGTAAGTCCTCAATATCTTTTATCTATCAATGAATTACCATGCAATATATCCATTTTGATGGTATTCCCAAGCACCTGTATATTCATTCAGTAATTGTCATTACATGTTCGATAGATCACATTACACACACACATAGTGAATATTCGAACCGACACATACAACCAGACAGATGTATACATAAGCGCCCTTCCGTTACACCTAACTGAAAAGTACAGTAAGGAAAAGATGTTTGCTCTTCTTTAATGGTTGTCAGTGGCACAGGTTCAGTTTCTTTCCCGGCGTTTATGTCTTCCAAACCAACTTGTCTCCTTCACATCCTTTTTGCGTCTACTTCACGCCATCACCATTCTCGTAGGATTAGTGTTCATATTAGCAGTCTTATAACCATTATTATCACAATTACTCATCATTGTTATTATTTTCATTATCATAATAATAATAGATATAATTATTACCATCATCATAATGATGAATATCACCATTATTGTCATAATGATAATAAATATGATTATCATTGTATCACCATTATTATTAGAAATATTATTATCATCATTATCATTGATATTATCATTATCATCATTATTACTAGTAGACTTTTCCCCGTGTGATCCCCCCCCCCCCCCGCCCCAGAGCGCCGTGGTGGTGTCGTAGGACTCCTTCCAGCAGGGACCGGGCCTTCCCCCTCACCCCCTACGCCCTAGAGTCGATCCCGATCCTGAAGGACGACCGCTCGCAGGACGCCTACGGGGGCTACTCCTTCTCCTACGGCACAGGCAACGGCATCTACAGGGACGAGGTCGGCCGACAGAACTACGGCCAGGTCACACAGGGAGGCTGGAGGTGAGTGGGGGAAGGAGGAAGGGGAGAATAGGGGGGAGAGGGAGAGGGGGGAAAGGGGAGGAGGAGAAGGACAAGGAGATGGAAGTGGAAAGGGGATGAAGGGGAGGAGGAGGAACGAAGAGGAAAAGGAGGAAAGGAAGGGGAAAATGACAGGTGGGGAGGAGGACTAGATGGAGAGGGAGAAAGGAGAAAATATTACTTAAGATGTGATTGTTTTATTACTATCTTTATCACTTTATTGTTCGCAGAAGTAATATTAATAATAGTAGTTGTAGTATCGTCATTATCATTATTGTCATTACCATTTTTATTACGGTTATCATTATCATATTGTTTGTAGCATTACCAATTATTGTCATCGGTACGATTTTCACTGGTTGTAGAAGTACTTTCCATTTCCTCATTAGCTTCACCATCATTATAACTATCACTATTGTTATCAATATTATCATTATCATTATCATTATCATTGTTATCATTATTACTATTATTATTACATTATTAGTAGTATTGTTGCTGCGGTCATCATTATTATTTTTGTTCTTATTACTATTATCACTATTAGTATTAATATCATTGTTGCTGTTATTAGCATTATTTTTGTTATTATTATTGATACAATCATCATTAACATTATCTTTATCTTTCTTATTATCATTGTTATTGTAATTACTGCTTCTGGCGTTGTTGATGCAATTTACGTTTTATTGCCGTTATCAATATCGCCATCCCCCCCCCCCCCAGCTACACCTCCCCGAGGGCGTCCCGGTCAAGATCACCTTCGTGGCCGACCAGGGGGTACCAGCCCTCCGGCAACGTGCTCCCCGTGGCCCCCGCCCTCCCCTACTCCAGGACGCAAGTCTACTGAAGAAGGGAGAGGGGAATGGAGAGTAAAAGGAAGAAAATATAGAATTAAGAGAGAAAGAAAATAATCGTTGATGATATTATAAACGAGAATAAAAGCCGAAGAGGAAGAAATCATGAAGAGAAAATTGAGAAAGAAAAAATTTTTTTTTTTCTCTCTCTAATAACTTGGTCATTCACTTTAATTATTATTCTTTT
>NW_020870634.1:748865-763865 GCF_003789085.1 Penaeus vannamei | reverse complement strand
ATGATGCATGCAAATGATATACTGAAGTATATTTCACACAAGATGTGCGTGCTTTTTTATGTCCATGTACATTCATTGCTAAGAATGATTTCGATTCATGAGTAAACACACCAGTCGGTTTCATTCCAGATACATGAAGTGTGATATAAGTCTATTTGAAATGGGGAGCAGGTGTGAATGGGGGAGTGGGGAGGGAAGGGAGGAGAAGGGAAGAAGGAGTAGAAAGATGCTAGTGTGACGTATGCCGCCATAAATCCCTTTCTTTACCGCAGCTCCCCCCTCTCCCCCCTCCCACTTCTCCCCTCCTCTTTCATCCTCTCCGCCCCCTCCGCCTTCTCTAGTCCTCCCTTCTCCCTACTCTCTTCCTCCTCCTCCACTTCACCCGGCTTCCTTCCCCCCTTCCCCTCCTCTCTCTTTCTTCTCCTTCTCCTTCCCATTCTCCTCTCCTATTTTGTCTTTCCATCGTCTCCCTTCATTCTTTACCCTCCCCCTACCCCCTCAAACAGACCCTTACCTTTCCCTCCCGCCCCTCAGCCCTGCCTCCCCCCCTCCCCCCCTCCCTGCAATTACCACCCGTCCCACGCAGCATATATAAAGAGGAAGAGACTCACGACTTCAATCCACTCCCAAGATCGCCCTCAAGCAGGAACCGACTCGCCCGTTGCATCGCTCGTCTGCGAGGATTCCGCTGCCTTTAATCCGAAGAAAACTCGAGTAAAATGAAGTTCGCCGGAATCGCCCTTGTGAGTGATTGCGTAATACGTCGATCGCGTTTGTCGGAATTCTTGTTGAAAAAGAGCGACTGAAATTTGTTTCTTACAAAAAGGAGTTAAAGATTCGATGTTCCTTCTTTCACCAAGGTTTCGTGATAATCCTGAAGATATTCCATGATGATGTGTAATACTGAAACCTATACAAGTGCTGAATTTGAGAATCATTTGCTTCCATTCGTGTTTTTTAAAATCAACATCTGAGATTTTTACTTTTTTGATGATTATGTCTACCCAATACCATGATTATTGTAAGTCCTCAATATCTTTTATCTATCAATGAATTACCATGCAATATATCCATTTTGATGGTATTCCCAAGCACCTGTATATTCATTCAGTAATTGTCATTACATTCGATAGATCACATTACACACACACATAGTGAATATTCGAACCGACACATACAACCAGACAGATGTATACATAAGCGCCCTTCCGTTACACCTAACTGAAAAGTACAGTAAGGAAAAGATGTTAGCTCTTCTTTAATGGTTGTCAGTGGCACAGGTTCAGTTTCTTTCCCGGCGTTTATGTCTTCCAAACCAACTTGTCTCCTTCACATCCTTTTTGCGTCTACTTCACGCCATCACCATTCTCGTAGGATTAGTGTTCATATTAGCAGTCTTATCACCATTATTATCACAATTACTCATCATTGTTATTATTTTCATTATCATAATAATAATAGATATAATTATTACCATCATCATAATGATGAATATCACCATTATTGTCATAATGATAATAAATATGATTATCATTGTATCACCATTATTATTAGAAATATTATTATCATCATTATCATTGATATATCATTATCATCATATTACTAGTAGACTTTTCCCCCGTGTGTGATCCCCCCCCCCCCCCGCCCCAGAGCGCCGTGGTGGTAGTCGTAGGACTCCTTCCAGCAGGGACCCGGGCCTTCCCCCTCACCCCCTACGCCCCTAGAGTCGTGATCCCGATCCTGAAGGACGACCGCTCGCAGGACGCCTACGGGGGCTACTCCTTCTCCTACACAGGCAACGGCATCTACAGGGACGAGGTCGGCCGACAGAACTACGGCCAGGTCACACAGGGAGGCTGGAGGTGAGTGGGGAAGGGAGGAAGGGGAGAAAGGGAGAGGGGAGAATAGGGAGAGGGGGGGAAAGGGAGAGGAGGAGAAGGACAAGGAGATGGAAGTGGAAAGGGGGATGAAGGGGAGGAGGAGGAACGAAGAGGAAAAGGAGGAAAGGAAGGGGAAAATGACAGGTGGGGAGGAGGACTAGATGGAGAGGGAGAAAGGAGAAAATATTACTTAAGATGTGATTGTTTTATTACTATCTTTATCACTTTATTGTTCGCAGAAGTAATATTAATAATAGTAGTTGTAGTATCGTCATTATCATTATTGTCATTACCATTTTTATTACGGTTATCATTATCATATTTTGTAGCATTACCAATTATTGTCATCGGTACGACTTTCACTGGTTGTAGAAGTACTTTCCATTTCCTCATTAGCTTCACCATCATTATAACTATCACTATTGTTATCAATATTATCATTATCATTATCATTATTATCATTATTACTATTATTATTACATTATTAGTAGTATTGTTGCTGCGGTCATCATTATTATTTTTGTTCTTATTACTATTATCACTATTAGTATTAATATCATTGTTGCTGTTATTAGCATTATTTTTGTTATTATTATTGATACAATCATCATTAACATTATCTTTATCTTTCTTATTATCATTGTCATTGTAATTACTGCTTCTGGCGTTGTTGATGCAATTTACGTTTTATTGCCGTTATCAATATCGCCATCCCCCCCCCCCCCCCAGCTACACCTCCCCGAGGGCGTCCCGGTCAAGATCACCTTCGTGGCCGACCAGGGGGGTACCAGCCCTCCGGCAACGTGCTCCCCGTGGCCCCCGCCCTCCCCTACTCCAGGACGCAAGTCTACTGAAGAAGGGAAAGGGGAATGGAGAGTAAAAGGAAGAAAATATAGAATTAAGAGAGAAAGAAAATAATCGTTGATGATATTATAAACGAGAATAAAAGCCGAAGAGGAAGAAATCATGAAGAGAAAATTGAGAAAGAAATTTTTTTTTTTTCTCTCTCTCAATAACTTGGCCATTCACTTAATTATTATTCTTTTACATTTTCTTGGTTCTTTCGAATCAAGTTTCTGTTTAATATCTTCATGATTGCTTACTTTGATAAGCTTTATTTCTTCCTAGCATTATTATTATATTATTACTTATCAAAATTATCATTATCAATATCATCATTATTACTAATATTATTGCTATTATTTTTATAATCATCTTTATCATTACTGTTCTTATTTTATCATTGTTGTTATTATTAATATCGTTATTTTTATCATCATTATTAATTCTTTATATTCATTTATCAACTGTTTAACATTGTTTTACATTTTCGCTGCATTTTGTTCATCCTTAATATGTTTTCCTTTATCGTTGTTATGGTCTTGGCACTGACGAAGGGAGGTGCCTGGCGTGCTGGCCGCGTTCGCTTGTTTTGTTGTACTTGTCATGGAGTGAATAAAGATCCAGTGCAACGTGTGTTTCATATTCATGACTTTTCATCCATTACATATGCCTATCAAATTGTGTAAGAAAATTTACACTGCGTAATCTACCGGTCGAGAGATCTGACAAGTGATTTTCAAGGAAAAGAAAACGTGCATAAAATAAGTAGCTTGGTTTTACTCTACATAAGGAGATCTGCATAGTAAAACCCTCGAGATTCTATCGCACGTATTCACAGAAGAAGCAGAGGAGCTGAGTCCAGGATAACTGCAAAAAGTCCGCATAATTTCCCCAATGGAAACCTGCAAACCCGTTCGCTGCAATGACACCACAGCGCCTTCCTTACTCAGCTGGTGAGCTTCTGTTCCTTCCAGAACTCTCCATGAGGGGCTCTTACGCTGGCGCACACACACATACACATACATATACATAAATACATATATATGTGTGTACATATATATAATATAGGTATTATATATGTATACATATATACACATATATACACATATGTATACATATATATACAGATATAAAGGACCGCCGACAGGGGGCGGGGTAGCCGGGCAACGACCTCGGGGCTCGCTTATTTAAGCCCAACAACTAACTCAGCAAATTAGCGTTAACAAGTTTAAGGGAAAATTTGGCGTTTCCTATTTGAAAAAGGCGTTTCCTACCTACAAAGAATATGGCCCTGTTCTATGTCCTGGGGTCCTGANATACGTTTGAGTTGATGTTGATGCTACGAGAGAAGAAAAAGTTGAACTTTTATCAATACGTTTTCCATATAAACACACTCATATATGTCATCATATATGAATACAATTAAATATTTTTCATACATTCATTTGTACATACTAACATATATATGTATATATACATACTTAGATAGATACACACACACACACATATATATGTGTGTGTGTGTGTGTGTATGTATACATACATAGAAACACACACTGATACGTGAATTTATATATAAACATATATGTCGTACTGTAAAGGAATCGACATGGAAAGCAACGAACTCTAGTGAAATTGCGGGACCAGCCTGAGGCGGAGTGCCTCAGGGGGGTTAGATATCACCTAGACACGAGGGGAGGCGGATCGCTAATTGACTGCGATGGACTCAAACACGTCTTTCGGTAAGGGCTTGTGCACACTTTGTGATTCTTGTGACTGTAGCGCCTCTACGAGCAGGTGTAATATCTCAGTGTGTATATTTTACTTGATTACATATATTTGATTTGGATATTTGTTAGTGAATTGGAGTAACTTAACTAACTGTGTTTATATCATTCCTTTTATTACTAGGTGATTGGTTACTAAGAGTTTCTACTCTTACAAAGAGGTAGTGGTGGCAGTGCTATCTTTAATTAAGGTTCTGTTCAGACAGGGTAACATGAATTCGGAAAAATTCAGTTAGACTCGTAAGCTAGATTATACTTATATTTCTTAATTAATAAGTAATTTACTATATAATTTATATACATACCCACGCATACACACACACACATATATATATGTATGTATATATATAAGCCATGTTGAAAAGATGTGATGACTGTGAATCTCTTTAGATAAAAGTGTATATTTTTCTTTCCAAGGGAACGAAAGTTAATTACTCGTAACAGTTTGTGACGTAAATTTTAAACACGTATTTGTATATTTTAATACATATTTATATATACCTAAACGCACATACACACATGAGTGTGTGTGTGTGCGCATATATCCTGTCATAAATATATGCATAAATATATATTTGCAGTGTAAAAATGTATTTATAAGCATATGCTCCTTTCGCCCTCCGTCAACTACGCGCTCGTACGACGGCTGCCTCTTCTTTAACAAGCTGTGGTTAGCTTTTGCGTTCACGGTTTTTCTACGCAACGGGAAAACCACTTAGACACAATGTGGTATAGTATTAGAATAAGGATTGATTTATAAAATGCGCCTGATGTGGTTTCTGTGTAAGGTCTGAAAACGTGTCCTTTACAGCGGACCCAATGGACCGGGATGGTTTAGACCGTCTCTCTTAGACCAAAGAAACTACGAACTCCTTGGACTTTTTTCCAACACCTGGGATTGGCGTCCCGGGTTTTGGCGCCGCGTTCGCTACTTTACGTCATCGTTTAAACTCCGCCCACATGAGCCTGAAAACCAGCCTGAAATCCGTTACTAGAAACACATTGTGTATTTTGAGCTTATTTTATCATCAGAAAAGCCTAGCCATGCTCATATCTTAAAACAATAATAAGAGGAATATATTTCTATATTCTAAATAAGCTTTTTATTTGTATATGGTTGTATATAGTTAAAGATTGAACATGTGGCTTCAGTATCAGTGAACATTATAATTTTAAGAGAAATCTTGTAAAATGAATCAAGTTAAATAAAACTTTCATATATATATATATATATATATATATATATATATATATATATATATATATATATATATATATATATATCGATACTTAAATCGGACGTGTGTAAATGGCAAGGAAAAGGCTTTTCTATAACGAGAATGATAACCTATACAATTTTACCACCATGGCAGCCCAAAAACTATGATGACCAATCTTCTGTAGTTTATGATCCTAGTGCTCATCTGTTTATAGTGGGAGGAGGCAGGAAGATGAGAGTGAGTTGAGAGGAAGAAATGAAAGCGAGACAGAGAGTTCCCAGACAGGTCTTCAACAGCGATTCGTGCTGTTGTCTGTTGTTTTGATCCTGTGTGGAATGAGGCGCTAGATAGTTTTCCTCAAGATCGTCCTTCAGAGTTGGACTCTTGTGCCTACAATCATTGGTTTCCTTTAAAAAAAAAGTATATATATATATATATATATATATATATATATATATATATAATATATATATATATATATATGATAAAAGACATCCCTCAACAATTCACTGAACCCACTGTTAAGTTTCATTGCATAAACAGATAATAGATTTGAAGAGAGTGATATTATGGAACCTACCATGCAAATAATATAATATAATAATAATATAATAATAATAATAATAATAATAAAAGATAAATGAATAAACATAAAAATAATTTTTAAGATAAAATAATAATGATAAAAATAAAAAAATACAGTATTAAATATTAAAATTGTGGGCACCTTCAGTGGTTTTTGGGCCTCAGTAGTAGTAGGGGCTTCAGTGGTTGTTGGCATTGCAGTAGTTGTGGCAGCTCACTGGTTTGTTGGGCCTCAGTGGTAGTTAGTAGCTTCAGTGTTGTTGGAGCTCAGTGGTAGTAGGAGCTGCAGTAGTTGTGGCAGCTTCAGCGTTGTTGGGGCTTCAGTGGTAGTAGGGGCCTCAGTGGTTGTTGGAGCCTCAGTGGTTGTTGGGGCCTCAGTGGTAGTAGGAGCCTCAGTGGTTGTTGGAGCCTCAGTGGTAGTAGGAGCCTCAGTGGTTGTTGGGGCGTCAGTGGTAGTAGGGCTTCAGTGGTTGTTGGGCCTCAAGTGGTAGTAGTTCAGTGGTTGTTGGGGCCTCAGTGGTAGTAGGAGCCTCAGTGGTTGTTGGGCTCAGTGTAGTAGGAGCCTCGTGTTGTTGGGGCCTCAGTGGTGAGTAGGAACCTCAGTGGTTGTTGGGCCCAGTGGTAGTAGAGCCTGGTCAGTGGTTGTTGGAGCCTCAGTGGTTTTTGGAGCCTCAGTGGTTGTTGGGCCTCAGTGGTAGGAGCCTCAGTGGTTGTTGGGGCATCAGTGGTAGTAGGAGCCTCAGTGGTTGTTGGGGCATCAGTGGTAGTAGGAGCCTCAGTGGTTGTTGGGCCATCAGTGGTAGTAGGAGCCTCAGTGGTTGTTGGGGCTCAAGTGGACTGCAGTAGTTGTAGCAGCTTCAGTGGTTGTTGGGGCCTCAGTGGTTGTTGGGGCCTCAGTGGTTGTTGGGGCCTCAGTGGTAGTAGGAGCCTCAGTGGTAGTAGGGCCTCAGTGGTTGTTGGGGCTTCAGTGGTAGTAGGAGCCTCAGTGGTTGTTGGAGCCTCAGTAGTAGTAGGAGCTTCAGTGGTTGTTGGGGCCTCAGTGGTAGTAGAAGCCTCAGTGGTTGTTGGGGCTTCAGAGGTAGTAGGAGCCTCAGTGGTTGTTGGGGCCTCAGTGGTAGTAGGAGCTTCAGTGGTTGTTGGGGCCTCAGTGGTAGTAGGAGCCTCAGTGGTTGTTGGAGCCTCAGTAGTAGTAGGAGCTTCAGTAGTTGTTGGGGCCTCAGTGGTAGTAGGAGCCTCAGTGGTTGTTGGGGCCTCAGTGGTTGTTGGAGCCTCAGTAGTAGTAGGAGCCTCAGTGGTTGTTGGGGCCTCAGTGGTAGTAGGAGCCTCAGTGGTTGTTGGAGCCTCAGTAGTAGTAGAGCTCAGTGGTTGTTGGGCCTCAGTGGTAGTAGGAGCTTCAGTGGTTGTTGGGGCTTCAGTGGTAGTAGGGAGCCTCAGTGTTTGTTGGGGCTCAGTGGGTAGTCAGTGGTAGTAGGAGCCTCAGTGGTTGTTGGGGCCTCAGTGGTAGTAGGAGCCTCAGTGGTTGTTGGGGCCTCAGTAGTAGGAGCTTCAGTGGTTGTTGGGCCTCAGTGTAGTAGTAGTGGGCCTCAGTGGTTGTTGGGGCTCAGTGGTAGTAGGGCCTCAGTGTTGTTGGAGGCCTCAGTTGGGTAGTTGGGCCTCAGTGGGTTGTTGGGGCCAGTGGTAGTAGTTCAGTGGTTGTTGGAGTGGTAGTAGGGAGCCTCAGTAGTGGTAGCCTCAGTGGTAGTAGGAGCCTCAGTGGTTGTTTGGGCCTCAGTGGTAGGAGCCTCAGTGGTTGTTGGGCCTCAGTGGTAGTAGGGCCTCAGTGGTAGTAGTGGTAGTAGGAGCCTCAGTGGTTGTTGGGGCCAGGGGTAGTAGGGCCCTCAGTGGTTGTTGTCAGTGGTAGTAGGAGCCTCAGTGGTTGTTGGGGCTCAGTGGTAGTAGGAAGCCTCAGTGGTTGTTGGGGCCTCAGTGGTAGTAGGAGCCTCAGTGGTTTTTGGGGTAGTGGGAGCTCAGTGGTTGTTGGGGCCTCAGTGGTCAGTCAGTGGTTGTTGGGCCTCAGTGGTTGTTGGGGCTGGTAGTAGGAGCCTCAGTGGTAGCCTCAGTGGTTGTTGGGCCTCAGTGGTAGTAGGAGCCTCAGTGGTTGTTGGGGCCTCAGTGGTAGTAGGAGCCTTCAGTGGTTGTTGGGTGCCTCAGTGGTAGTAGGAGCCTCAGTGGTTGTTGGGGCTCAGTGGTAGTAGGAGCTCAGTAGCCCTTCAGTGGTTGTTGGGGCCTCAGTGGTTCCTCAGTGGTTGTTGGGCCTCAGTGGTAGTAGGTCAGTGGTAGTAGGAGCCTCAGTGGTTAGGAGCCTCAGTGGTTTCAGTGGTTGTTGGGCCTCAGTGGTAGTAGGAGCCTCAGTGGTTGTTGGGGCCTCAGTGGTAGTAGGAGCCTCAGTCCAGTGGTTGTTGGGGCTCAGTGTAGTAGAGGCCTCAGTAGCCTCAGTGGTTGTTGTCAGTGGCCCTGGAGGAGCCTCAGTGGTTGTTGGGTCAGTGGTAGTAGGAGCCTCAGTGGTAAGTGGTAGCCTCAGTGGTTGTTGGGGCCTCAGTGTTGTTGTCAGTGGTAGTAGGAGCCTCAGTGGTAGTAGGAGTAGTTGTAGAGCTTCAGTGGTTGTTGGGGGTGGTTGTTGGGGCCTCAGTGGTTGTTTGGGCCTCAGTGGTAGTAGGAGCCTCAGTGAGTTCAGTGGTTGTTGGGGCTTCAGTGGTAGTAGGTCAGTGGTAGTAGGAGCCTCAGTGGTTGTTGGGCTCAGTGTAGTAGGAGGTGGTTGTTGGGGCTCAGTGGTAGTAGGAGCCTCAGTGGTTGTTGGGGCCTCAGTGGTAGTAGGAGCCTCAGTGGTTGTTGGGGCCTCAGTGGTAGTAGGAGCCTCAGTGGTTGTTGGGGCCTCAGTAGTAGTAGGAGCTTCAGTGGTTGTTCAGTGGTAGTAGGAGCCTCAGTGGTTGTTGGGGCCTCAGTGGTTGTTGGGGCCTCAGTGGTAGTAGGAGCCTCAGTGGTTGTTGGGGCCTCAGTGGTAGTAGGAGCCTCAGTGGTGTCAGTAGTAGTAGGAGCTTCAGTGGTTGTTGGGGCCTCAGTGGTAGTAGGAGCTTCAGTGGTTGTTGGGGCCTCAGTGGTAGTAGGAGCTCAGTGGTTGTTGGGGCCTCAGTGGTAGTAGGAGCCTCAGTGGTAGTTTGTTGGGGCCTCAGTGGTAGTAGGAGCCTCAGTGGTTGTTGGGGCCTCAGTGGTAGTAGGAGCCTCAGTGGTTGTTGGGGCTCAGTCCCTCAGTGGTAGTAGGAGCCTCAGTGGTTGTTGGGGCCTCAGTGGTAGTAGGAGCCTCAGTGGTTGTTGGAGCCTCAGTGGTAGTAGGAGCCTCAGTGGTAGTAGGAGCCTCAGTGGTTGTTGGGCCTCAGTGCCTCAGTGGTTGTTGGGGCCTCAGTGGTTGTTGGGGCCTCAGTGGTAGTAGGTCAGTCTCAGTGGTTGTTGGGGCTTCAGTGGTGTTGGGCGTGGTCCTCAGTGGTTGTTGGGGCCTCAGTGTAGTAGGAGCCTCAGTGGTTGTTGGGGCCAGTGGTAGTAGGAGCCTCAGTGGTTGTTGGGCCTCAGTGGTAGTAGGAGCCTCAGTGGTTGTTGGGGTGGCAGTGGTAGTAGGAGCCTCAGTGGTTGTTGGGCCTCAGTGTAGGAGCCTCAGTGGTTGTTGGGGCCTCAGTGGTAGTAGGAGCCTCAGTGGTTGTTGGGCCTCAGTGGTAGTAGGAGCTTCAGTGGTTGTTGGGGCCTCAGTGGTAGTAGGAGCCTCAGTGGTTGTTGGGGCCTCAGTGTAGTAGGAGCCTCAGTAGTGTGGAGCCTCAGTGGTGTTGGGCCTCAGTGGGAGCCTCAGTGGTTGTTGGGCCTCAGCTCAGTGGTTGTTGGGGCGTCAGTGGTTGTTGGGGCTCAGTCCTCAGTGGTTGTTGGGGCCTCAGTGGTAGTAGGAGCCTCAGTGGTTGTTGGGGCCTCAGTGGTAGTAGGAGCCTCAGTGGTTGTTGGGGCCTCAGTGGTTGTTGGGGCCTCAGTGGTTGTTGGAGCCTCAGTGGTAGTAGGAGCCTCAGTGTCCTCAGCCTCAGTGGTAGTAGTGGTTGTTGGGGCTCAGTTAGTCCTCAGTCTCAGTGGTTTGTTGGGGCCTCAGTGGTAGTAGGAGCCTCAGTGGTTGTTGGGGCTTCAGTGGTAGTAGGAGCTTCAGTAGCCTCAGTGGTTGTTGGGGCCTCAGTGTAGTAGGAGCCTCAGTGGTTGTTGGGGCCTCAGTGGTAGTAGGAGCCTCAGTGGTTGGGGCCTCAGTGGTAGGAGCTTCAGTGGTTGTCAGTGAGTGGTAGTAGGAGCTCAGTGGTTGTTGGGGCCTCAGTAGGTAGGAGCCTCAGTGGTTGTTGGGGCCCTCAGCTCCCTCAGTGGTTGTTGGGGCCTCAGTGGTAGTAGGAGCCTCAGTGGTTGTTGGGGCCTCAGTGGTAGTAGGAGCCTCAGTGGTTGTTGGGGCCTCAGTGTAGTAGTCAGTGGTGTTGGGCCTCAGTGGTAGGAGCCTCAGTGGTTGTTGGGGCCTCAGTGGTAGTAGCTCAGTGGTTGTTGGGGCCTCAGTGGTAGTAGGGCCTCAGTGGTTGTTGGGGCCTCAGTGGTAGTAGGCAGTGGTTGTTGGGGCCTCAGTGGTAGTAGGAGCCTCAGTGGTAGTAGGAGCCTCAGTGGTTGTTGGGCCAGTGTAGTAGGAGCTTCAGTGGTTGTTGGGCCTCAGTGGTAGGCCTCAGTGGTAGTAGGAGCCTCAGTGGTTGTTGGGGCCTCAGTGGTTGTTGGGGCCTCAGTGGTAGTCAGTGGTAGTAGGAGCCTCAGTGGTTGTTGGGCCTCAGCAGCTTCAGTGGTTGTTGGGGCCTCAGTGGTCCTCAGTGGTAGTCAGTACCTCAGTGGTTGTTGGGGCCTCAGTGTAGTAGGGCCTCAGTGGTTGTTGGGGCCTCAGTGGTAGTGGAGAGTCCTCAAGTGGTATCCCTCAGTGTAGTAGGAGCCTCAGTGGTTGTTGCCTCCTCAGCCTCAGTGGTTGTCGGAGCTTCAGTGGTTGTTGGGGCCTCAGTGGTTGTTGGGGCCTCAGTGGTAGTAGGAGCTTCAGTGGTTGTTGGGGCGTCAGTGGTTGTAGGAGCTTCAGTGGTCGAGGAGATAATGGTTGATGTTGATGCTATGAGAGAAGAAAAGGATGAACTTTGTCAATATATTTTGTATATAAACACACACGCATGTATGTCATCATATATGAATAGAATTTACACATTTGCATACATCCATATAAGTATACTGACGTATATACATAATTATATCCACACACACACACATTTACATATATGTAGATATATGTATGCGTGTACGTACACAGAAACACATTATCTATGTGTGTATGTAAATGTGTACATACACAGAAACACACACTGATACGTGAATTTATATATAAACATATATGTCGTACTGTAAAGGAATCGACATGGAGAGCAACGAACTCTAGTGAAGTTGCGGGACCAGCCTGAGGCGGAGTGCCTCAGGGGGGTTAGATATCACCTAGACGCGAGGGGAGGCGGATCGCTAATTGACTGCGATGGACTCAAACACGTCTTTCGGTAAGGGCTTGTGCATCATTTGTGATTCTTGTGACTGCAGTGACTCTACGAGCAGGTGTAATATCTCAATGTGTATATTTTACTTGATTACATATAATTGATTTGGGTATTTGATATCTTTAAGGTTCTGTTCAGACAGGGTAACATGAATTCAGAAAATTTTAGTTAGAACCGTAAGCTTGGTTATACTTATATTTCTTAACTGATAAGTAATTTACAGCTATATGATATATATACATACCCCCCCCCTCTTCCTCTCCTCCCAGACACACACATATATATAAGCTATGTTGAAAAGATGTGATGATTTTCAGGTTCACTATTAGGGATGTAAATTTTAAATACGTATTTATAAGATATATTTTAATACATATCTATATCTACCAAAACACATTTGTGTGTGTGTGTGTATGGATGTATGTATATATCCTATCATAAATATATACATAAGTTTATATTTGCACCCAGTATAGAAATGTATTTATAAGTGCATGCTCATTTCTTTGATTCGATGACCGGCATACCGTTATTGTCAACTAGGCGTTCATAAAACGGTTGCCTCTTCTTTAACGAGCTGTGGTTAGCTTTTGCGTTCAAGAATTTCGTACATTGGACAAAGAGCGACCGAGATGGTTTAATCCCTCTTTCTTAGATCAAAGAAACTACGAACTCCTTGGATTTTTTTTTCCAACACCTGGGATTGGCGTCCCGGGTTTTGGCGCCGCGTTCGCTACTTTACGTCATCGTTTAAACTCCGCCCACATGAGCCTGAAAACCAGCCTGAAATCCGGTACTAGAAGCACATCGTGTGTTTTGAGCTTATTTTATCACTAGAAAAGCCTAGCCACGCTCATATTTAGAATATGAATATATTTATATATTCTAAATAAGCTTTTATTTTGTATATAGTTAATAGCGTGTATGTGTATAAAGACTGAACATGTGGCATTGATATCAGTGAACATTATAATTTTAAGAGAAATCTTGTAAAATGAATCAAGTTAAATTAAAGTTTCATTTAAAGCTAATATATATATATATATATATATATATATATATATATATATATATATATATATTATATATATATATATATATATATATATATATATATATATATATATATGTATGTATGTATGTATATGTATACACACACACTGCCATAAGTAAGGAAAAGGCTTTCTTCATAACGTGTGATAACCAAAAAACTGTGATGACCAATTTCCTTAGTTTATAGTCCTTGTGCTCATCTGTTTATAGTGAAAAAAGAAAGGTATTGTCCTTATTTTCTTGTAAAGAAGCACATTTAACATGGCATTACTACCCAAGAGAACTAAATGAGAGACAGGCAGAGAGGGTTGGGTGGATGTATTAAAGAGAGAGTGAGAGGGTAGAGCGGAAGAGAAAGCGAAAGAGAAAGAGAGGTGAGGTGGAAGGAAAGCGATAGAAAAAGGTAAATGGGGCAGGGAGAGAGAGGGAAAAAATGTAGAGAGGGAAAAACGAGAGAGAGGGAGAAAGGGACAATAGAGAGAGGTGGGCGAGAGAGAATTGACGAAGGAGAGAGAGGTGGGTGAAAGATAGGGGACGAGAGAAAGAAATATGAGTGAGTGAGTGAGAGAGGATGAGAAAAAGAATTAGAACGAGAGAATGAAAGGGGGTGTGTGGGAGGAGGGAGATGAGAGAGAGAGTTGAGGAAGAAAGAAAGCGAGAGGAGAGAGAGTTCCCAGACAGGTCCTCAGCAGCCATTCGTGCTGTTGTATTGTTGATCCTGTGTGGAATGAGGCGCTAGATAGTTTTTTCTCAAGCTCGTCCTTCAGCGTTGGACTCTTGTGCCAACAATCAATGGTTTACTTTAAAAAAAAAGAAGGTTATGATAAAAGATATCCCTCAACAATTCACTGAACCTACTGTTAAGTTTCATTGCATAAACAGATAATACAGTTTAAGAGAGTGATATTACGGACCCAATCATGAAAAACATAAAATAATAATGATAAAAGATAAATAAATAAAATAAACAAATAAGTTTTATACCAAAAAATAAAAAAGATAAAATTAAAGAAATATAGTATTAAGTAATTGTGGCACCTTCAGTGGTTGTTGGGGCCTCAGTGGTAGTAGGAGCCTCAGTGGTAGTAGGAGCCTCAGTGGTTAGTAGGGCAGTGTAGTAGGAGCCTCAGTGGTTGTAGGGGCCTCAGTGGTTGTTGGGGCCTCAGTGGTTGTTGGGACCTCAGTGGTAGTAGGAGCCTCAGTGGTTGTTGGGGCATCAGTGGTTGTTGGGAATTCAGTGGTTAGTCAGTGGTTGGGGCCATCAGTGGTTGTTGGGGCCTCATGGTTGTTGGGCTCAGTGGTTTGGGGCTCAGTGGTTGGAGTGGTTGTTGGGGCCTCAGTGGTTGTTGGGGCCTCAGTGGTTGTTGGGGCCTCAGTGTGGTGGTCAGTAGGCTGCTCAGTGGTTGTTGGGCCTCAGTGGTAGTAGGAGCCTCAGTGTTGTTGGGGCTCAGTGGTGTAGAGCATTGGTTGTTGGGGCATCAGTGGTAGTAGGAGCATCAGTGGTTGTTGGGGCATCAGTGGTAGTAGATGCATCATTGGTTGTTGGGGCCTCAGTGGTTGTTGGGGCATCAGTGGTAGTAGGAGCCTCAGTGGTTGTTTTGGGCATCAGTGGTAGTAGGAGCCTCAGTGGTTGTTGGAGCCTCAGTGGTTGTTGGGGCCTCTGTGGTAGTAGGAGCCTCAGTGGTTGTTGGGGCCTCAGTGGTAGTAGGAGCTTCAGTGGTTGTTGGGGCATCAGTGGTTGTTGGGGCCTCAGTGGTAGTAGGAGCCTCAGTGGTTGTTGGGGCCTCAGTGGTTGTTGGGGCATCAGTGGTAGTAGGAGCCTCAGTGGTTGTTGGGGCCTCAGTGGTTGTTGGGGCCTCAGTGGTAGTAGGAGCCTCAGTGGTTGTTGGGGCCTCAGTGGTTGTTGGGGCTTCAGTGGTAGTAGGAGCCTCAGTGGTTGTTGGGGCTCAGTGGTTGTTGGGGCATCAGTGTAGTAGGTGCCTCAGTGGTTGTTGGAGCCTCCGTGGTTGTTGGGGCCTCA
>NW_020870634.1:730878-748725 GCF_003789085.1 Penaeus vannamei | reverse complement strand
GGGCCTCAGTGTTGGTATGGATTTCAGTGGTAGAGCCTTCTGGTGGTAGTAGGAGCCTCAGTGGTTGTTGGGGCCTCAGTAGTTGTTGGAGCCTCAGTTGTTGGAGCCTCAGTGGTAGTAGGAGCTTCAGTGGTTGTTGGGACCTCCGTGGTTGTTGGAGCCTCAGAGGTTGTAGGAGGTGCAGTGGTTGTGGCAGTTTCAGTGGTTGTTGGGGCCTCAGTGGTAGTAGGAGCCTCAGTGGTTGTAGGAGGTACAGTGGTTGTGGCAGTTTCAGTGGTTGTTGGGGCCTCAGTGGTAGTAGGAGCTACAGTTGTTGTGGCTGTTTCAGTGGTTGTTGGGGCCTCAGTGGTAGTAGGAGCTACAGTGGTTGTGGCAGTTTCAGTGGTTGTTGGGGCCTCAGTTTTAGTAGGAGCTACAGTGGTTGTTTGGGCTTCATTTGAAGATGTGGTCGAGGAGATAATGGTTGTTTGAGTTGATGTTGATGCTACGAGAGAAGAAAAAGTTGAACTTTTATCAATACGTTTTCCATATAAACACACTCATATATGTCATCATATATGAATACAATTAAATATTTTTCATACATTCATATGTACATACTAACATATATATGTATATATACATACTTAGATAGATACACACACACACACATATATATGTGTGTGTGTGTGTGTGTATGTATACATACATAGAAACACACACTGATACGTGAATTTATATATAAACATATATGTCGTACTGTAAAGGAATCGACATGGAAAGCAACGAACTCTAGTGAAATTGCGGGACCAGCCTGAGGCGGAGTGCCTCAGGGGGGTTAGATATCACCTAGACACGAGGGGAGGCGGATCGCTAATTGACTGCGATGGACTCAAACACGTCTTTCGGTAAGGGCTTGTGCTTAATTTGTGATTCTTGTGACTGTAGCGACTCTACGAGCAGGTGTAATATCTCAGTGTGTATATTTTACTTGATTACATATATTTGATTTGGATATTTGTTAGTGAATTGGAGTAACTTAACTAACTGTGTTTATATCATTCCTTTTATTACTAGGTGAATGGTTACTAAGAGTTTCTACTCTTACAAAGAGGTAGTGGTGGCAGTGCTATCTTTAATTAAGGTTCTGTTCAGACAGGGTAACATGAATTCGGAAAAATTCAGTTAGACTCGTAAGCTAGATTATACTTATATTTCTTAATTAATAAGTAATTTACTATATAATTTATATACATACCCACGCATACACACACACACATATATATATGTATGTATATATATAAGCCATGTTGAAAAGATGTGATGACTGTGAATCTCTTTAGATAAAAGTGTATATTTTTCTTTCCAAGGGAACGAAAGTTAATTACTCGTAACAGTTTGTGACGTAAATTTTAAACACGTATTTGTATGATATTTTAATACATATTTATATATACCTAAACGCACATACACACATGAGTGTGTGTGTGCGCATATATCCTGTCATAAATATATGCATAAATATATATTTGCAGTGTAAAAATTTATTTATAAGCATATGCTCCTTTCGCCCTCCGTCAACTACGCGCTCGTACGACGGCTGCCTCTTCTTTAACAAGCTGTGGTTAGCTTTTGCGTTCACGGTTTTTCTACGCAACGGGAAAACCACTTCGACACAATATGGTATAGTATTAGAATAAGTCTTGATTTATAAAATGCGCCTGATGTCTAGGTTTCTGTGTAAGGTCTGAAAACGTGTCCTTTACAGCGGACCCAATGGACCGGGATGGTTTAAACCGTCTCTCTTAGACCAAAGAAACTACGAACTCCTTAGATTTTTTCCAACACCTGGGATTGGCGTCCCGGGTTTTGGCGCCGCGTTCGCTACTTTACGTCATCGTTTAAACTCCGCCCACATGAGCCTGAAAACCAGCCTGAAATCCGTGTGTTTTGAGCTTATTTTATCATCAGAAAAGCCTAGCCATGCTCATATCTTAAAACAATAATAAGAGGAATATATTTCTATATTCTAAATAAGCTTTTATTTTGTATATGGTTGTATATAGTTAAAGATTGAACATGTGGCTTCAGTATCAGTGAACATTATAATTTTAAGAGAAATCTTGTAAAATGAATCAAGTTAAATAAAACTTTCATATATATATATATATATATATATATATATATATATATATATATATATATATATATATATATATATATATCGATACTTAAATCGGGCGTGTGTAAATGGCAAGGAAAAGGCTTTCTCTATAACGAGAATGATAACCTATACAATTTTACCACCATGGCAGCCCAAAAACTATGATGACCAATTTCTGTAGTTTATGATCCTAGTGCTCATCTGTTTATAGTGGGAGGAGGCAGGAAGATGAGAGGGAGAGTTGAGAGGAAAAAAAATGAAAGCGAGACAGGAAAGTTCCCAGACAGGTCTTCAACAGCCATTCGTGCTGTTGTATTGTTGATCCTGTGTGGAATGAGGCGCTAGATAGTTTTTCTCAAGCTCGTCCTTCAGCGTTGGACTCTTGTGCCTACAATCAAATGGTTTACTTTTAGAAAAAAAAAGTATATATATATATATATATATATATATATATATATATATATATATAAAAGACATCCTCAACAATTCACTGAACCCACTGTTAAGTTTCATTGCATAAACAGATAATAATTTGAAGAGAGTGATATTATGGAACCTACCATGCAAATAATAATAATAATAATAATAATAATAATAATAATAATAATAAAAGATAAATGAATAAAATAAAAAATATTTTTTATAATAAAATAATAATGATAAAAATAAAAAAATATAGTATTAAATATTAAATTGTGGCACCTTCAGTAGTTGTTTGGGCCTCAGTAGTAGTAGGGGCTTCAGTGGTTGTTGGCATTGCAGTAGTTGTGGCAGCCTCACTGGTTGTTGGGGCCTCAGTGGTAGTAGGAGCTTCAGTGGTTGTTGGAGCCTCAGTGGTAGTAGGAGCTGCAGTAGTTGTGGCAGCTTCAGTGGTTGTTGGGGCTTCAGTGGTAGTAGGGGCCTCAGTGGTTGTTGGAGCCTCAGTGGTTGTTGGGGCCTCAGTGCAGTAGGAGCCTAGTGGAGGCCTCAGTGGTAGTAGGAGCCTCAGTGGTTGTTGGGGCCTCAGTGGTAGTAGGAGCTTCAGTGGTTGTTGGGGCCTCAGTGGTAGTTGGAGCTTCAGTGGTTGTTGGGGGCCTGAGTGGTAGTAGGAGCCTCAGTGGGTTGTTTGGGGCCTCAGTGGTAGTAGGAGCCTCAGTGGTTGTTGGGGCCTCAGTGGTAGTAGGAGGTTGTTGGAGCCTCAGTCCTCAGTGTTGGGCCTCAGTGGTTGTTGGAGCCTCAGTGGTTGTTTCAGTGGGTTGTTGGGGCATGAGTGGTAGTAGGAGCCTCAGTGGATGTCGGAGCCTCAGTGGTTGTTGGGGCCTCAGTGGTAGTAGGAGCCTCAGTGGTTGTTGGGCTCAGTGGTAGAGCCTCAGTGGTTGTTGGGGCCTCAGTGGTTGTTGGGGCCTCAGTGGTAGTAGGAGCCTCAGTGGTTGTTGGGGCCTCAAGTAGGAGCTAGTAGTTGTAGGAGCTTCAGTGGTTGTTGGGCCTCAGTGGTTGTTAGTCAGTGGTTGTTGGGGCCTCAGTCCTCAGTGGTAGTAGGGAGCCTCAGTGGTTGTTGGGGCCTCAGTGGTAGTAGGCCTCAGTGGTTCCTCAGTGGTTGGGGAGCCTCAGTGGTAGTAGGAGCCAGTGGTTGTTGGGGCCTCAGTGGTAGTAGGCCTCAGTGGTTGTTGGGGCTTCACCTCAGTGGTTGTTGGGGCCTCAGTGGTAGTAGGAGCCTGAGTGGTTGTTGGGGCCTCAGTGGTAGTAGGAGCCTCAGTGGTTGTTGGAGCCTCAGTGTAGTAGGAGCTTCAGTGGTTTTGGGCTCAGTGGTAGTAGGAGCCTCAGTGGTTGTTGGGCCTCAGCCTCAGTGTAGTAGGAGCCTCAGTGGTTGGGGCTCAGTGGTGGTAGTAGGAGCCTCAGTGGTTGTTGGAGCCTCAGTGGTAGTAGGAGCTTCAGTGGTTGTTGGGGCCTCAGTGGTAGTTGGAGCTTCAGTGGTTGTTGGGGCTTCAGTGGTAGTAGGAGCCTCAGTGGTTGTTGGGGCCTCAGTGGTAGTAGGAGCCTCAGTGGTAGTAGGGGCCTCAGTGGTTGTTGGAGCCTCAGTGGTAGTAGGAGCCTCAGTGGTTGTTGGGGCCTCAGTGGTAGTAGGAGCTTCAGTGGTTGTTGGAGCCTCAGTAGTAGTAGGAGCTTCAGTGGTTGTTTGGGCCTCAGTGGTTGTTGGGGCCTCAGTGGTAGTAGGCCTCAGCCAGTGGTAGTGGAGCAGTGGTTGTTGGGGGCGTGGTAGTAGGAGCTTCAGTGGTTGTTGGGGCTTCAGTGGTAGTAGGAGCCTCAGTGGTTGTTGGGCTCAGTGGTAGTAGGAGCCTCAGTGGTTGGGCCTCAGTGGTAGTAGGAGCCTCAGTGGTTGTTGGGGCTCCAGTGGTAGTAGGAGCCTCAGTGGTTGTTGGGGAGTGGTAGTAGGAGCCTCAGTGGTTGTTGGGGCCTCAGTGGTAGTAGGAGCCTCAGTGGTTGTTGGGGCCTCAGTGGTAGTAGGAGCCTCAGTGGTTGTTGGAGCCTCAGTGTAGTTGGAGCCTCAGTGGTTGTTGGAGCCTCAGTGGTTGTTGGAGCCTCAGTGGTTGTTGGGGAGTAGTAGGAGCCTCAGTGGTGTGTCAGTGGTTGTTGGGGCCTCAGTGTAGTAGGAGCCTCAGTGGTTGTTGGGCTCAGTGGTAGTAGGAGCCTCAGTGGTTGTTGGGGCCTCAGTAGTAGTAGGAGCCTCAGTGGTTGTTGGAGTAGGAAGTCTTCAGTGGTTGTTGGGGCCTCAGTGGGCCTCAAGCCTCAGTGGTTTCAGTGGCCTCAGTGGTTGTTGGGGCTTCAGTGGTAGTAGGAACCTCAGTGGTAGTAGGAGCCTCAGTGGTGTTGGGCCTCAGTGTAGTAGGAGCGTGTTTTGGGGCCTCAGTGGTAGTAGGAGCCTCAGTGGTTGTTGGGCTTCAGTGGTAGTAGGAGCCTCAGTGGTTGTTGGGGCCTCAGTGGTAGTAGGAGCCTCAGTGGTTGTTTGGGGCCTCAGTGGTAGTAGGAGCCTCAGTGGTTGTTGGGGCCTCAGTGGTAGTAGGAGCCTCAGTGGTTGTTGGGGCCTCAGTGGTAGTAGGAGCCTCAGTGGTTGTTGGGGCCTCAGTGGTAGTCAGTAGTAGTAGGAGCCTCNTTTGGTAAGTTTTTTCCAGAAGTAAAAGTTAGTTTTTTGTTTTTCCAGGAAAGTAAGGAGGGGTTTGGGGTTAAAAAACCTGAAGCAAGTTAGTTTGGTTTCAGGAAGTTTGGAAAAGTTTGTTAAAAAAAGTCCCCTGAAGTTAAGTTTAAAAAAGTCTGTTTTTTGTTCAAGGAAAGTGAGTTGCGTGGTGGGTAGTTTTTTCCCCTGAAGCCAAGTAAGTTTTTTGTTTTCAGGAAAAGTTGGGTTTTGTAAAAGTTCTTGAAGCAATAGTTTTGTTTTTTTTCAGGAAGTTGGGAAGTTGTAGTTCCAGAAGCAGTACATTTGGTTTTTTTTTCAGCAAAAGTGGGATTTGTAGTTTTTTCTGAAAGTAAAGTTGTTTCAGGATAGTGGAAGTTTGTTGTCCTGAGCAGTTAAGTTTGTTTTTTCAGGAAAGTGAAGAAAAAGTAGTTTGTTTTTCAGGAAGTGGAGTTGTAGTTCCAGAACAAGTAAAGTTGTTTCAGGAAGTGGAGTTGTAACTGAAGCAGTAGTTTGTTTCAGGAAGTTGAGTTGTAGTCTGAAGCAGTAGTTTTTTCAGGAAGTTGAGTCGTAGTACCAGAAGCAGTAGTTGTTTCAGGAAGTGGAGTTGTAGTTCCAGAAGCAGTAGTTGTTTCAGGAAGTGGAGTTGTAGTTCCTTCAGTAGTTTTTCAGAAGTTGAGTCGTAGTAACCTGAAGCAGTAGTTTGTTTTCAGGAAGTGGAGTTGTAGTTCAGTTGTTGTTTCAGGAAGTGGGAGGTGTAGTTCCTGAAGCAGTAGTTGTTTCAGGAAGTGGAGTTGTAGTAACTGAAGGAGCAGTTGTTTCAGGAAGTGGAGTTGTAGTTCTTGAAGCAGTAGTTGTTTCAGGAAGTGAAGTTGTAGTACCTGAAGCAGTAGTTGTTTCAGGTAGTTTTTGTTTCAGTGTTGGAGCAGTAGTTGTTTTAGGAAGTGAGTTGAAGTTCCAAAGCAGTAGTTGTTTCAGGAAGTGGAGTTGTAGTTCCAAAGCATTTTTGGAATTGTAGTCTGAAGCAGTAGTTGTTTCAGGAAGCTGAGTCGTAGTACCTGAAGCAGTAGTGTTTCAGGAAGTTGAGTTGTAGTAACTGAAGCAGTAGTTGTTTCAGGAAGTGAAGTTGTAGTTCCTGAAGCAGTAGTTGTTTCAGGAAGTGGAGTTGTAGTAACTGAAGCAGTAGTTGTTTCAGGAAGTGGAGTTGTTTGTAACTGAGCAGTAGTTGTTTCAAGAAGTGAAGTTTGTAGTTCCAGAAGCAGTAGTTGTTTCAGGAAGTAGAGTTGTAACTGAAGCAGTAGTTGTTTCAGGAAGTGGAGTTGTAGTTTCAGTTGTTTCAGAAGTGGAGTTGTAGTTCCAGAAGCAGTAGTTGTTTCAGGAAGTGGAGTTGTAGTTCCTGAAGCAGTAGTTGTTTCAGGAAGTGGAGTTGTAGTTCCAGAGGCAGTAATTGTTTCAGGAAGTGGAGTTGTAGTTCCTGAAGTAGTAGTTGTTTCAGGAAGTGGAGTTGTTCCTGAAGTAGTAGTTGTTTCAGGATGTGAAGTTGTAGTTCAGAAGCAGTATTGTTTTCAGAAGTGGAGTTGTAGTTCCTGAAGCAGTAGTTGTTTCAGGAAGTGGAGTTGTAGTTCCAGAAGCAGTAGTTGTTTCAGGAAGTGGAGTTGTTGTACCGAAGCAGTAGTTGTTTTCAGGAAGTTGGAGTTTAGTTCAGAAGCAGTAGTTGTTTCAGGAAGTGGAGTTGTAGTTCCTGAAGCAGTAGTTGTTTCAGGAAGTTGAGTGTAGTTGAAGCAGTAGTTGTTTCAGGAAGTGGAGTTGTAGTCCCAGAAGCAGTAGTTGTTTCAGGAAGTGGAGTTGTAGTACCAGAAGCAGTAGTTGTTTCAGGAAGTGAAGTTGTAGTTCCAGAAGCAGTAGTTGTTTCAGGAAGTGAAGTTGTCGTTCCTGAAGCAGTAGTTGTTTCAGGAAGTGGAGTTGTTGTAACTGAAGCAGTTTTCAGGAAGTGGAGTTGTAGTTCCTGAATCAGTAGTTGTTTCAGGAAGTGGAGTTGTAGTTCCTCAGTAGTTGTTTCAGGAAGTGAAGTTGTAGTTCCAGAAGCAGTAGTTGTTTCAGGAAGTGGAGTTGTTAGTAACTGAAGCAGTAGTTGTTTCAGGAAGTGGAGTTGTAAACTGAAGCAGTAGTTGTTTCAGGAGTGGAGTTGTTGTAACTGAAGCAGTAGTTGTTTCAGGAAGTGGAGTTGTAGTTCCTGAATCAGTAGTTGTTTCAGGAAGTGGAGTTGTTGTTCCTGAAGCAGTAGTTGTTTCAGGAAGTGGAGTTGTAGTTCCTGAAGCAGTAGTTGTTTCAAGAAGTGGAGTTGTAGTTCCAGAAGCAGTAGTTTCAGGAAGTGGAGTTGTAGTTCCTGAAGCAGTAGTTGTTTCAGGAAGTTGAGTCGTAGTACCTGAAGCGTAGTTGTTTCAGGAAGTGGAGTTGTAGTTCCTGAAGCAGTAGTTGTTTCAGGAAGTGGAGTTGTAGTAACTGAAGCAGTACTTGTTTCAGGAAGTGAAGTTGTAGTTCCAGAAGCAGTAGTTGTTTCAGGAAGTGAGTTGTCGTTCCTGAAGCAGTAGTTGTTTCAGGAATTTGAGTTGTTGTAACTGAAGCAGTACTTGTTTCAGGAAGTGGAGTTGTTTTTCCTGAATCAGTAGTTGTTTCAGGAAGTTGAGTCGTAGTTCCAGAAGCAGTAGTTGTTTCAGGAAGTTGTTGTAACTGAGGCAGTAGTTTTTTCAAGAACTGAAGTTGTAGTTCCAGAAGTAGTAGTTGTTTCAGGAAGTAGAGTTGTAACTGAAGCAGTAGTTGTTTCAGGAAGTGAAGTTGTAGTCCCTGAAGTAGTAGTTGTTTTAGGAAGTGAGTTGTAGTTCCAGAAGCAGTAGTTGTTTTAGGAAGTGGAGTTGTAGTTCCTGAAGCAGTAGTTGTTTCAGGAAGTGGAGTAGTAGTTCCAGAAGCAGTAATTGTTTCAGGAAGGTGAGTTGTAGTTCCTGAAGTAGTAGTTGTTTCAGGAAGTGGAGTTGTTGTTCCTGAAGCAGTAGTTGTTTCAGGAAGTGAAGAAACAGTAGTTGTTTCAGGAAGTGGAGTTGTAACTGAAGCAGTAGTTGTTTCAGGAAGTTGAGTCGTAGTACCTGAAGCAGTAGTTGTTTCAGGAAGTTGAGTCGTAGTTGAAAGTAGTTGTTTTCAGGAAGTGAGTTTTAGTTCCTGAAGCAGTAGTTGTTTCAGGAAGTGGAGTTTGGAGTAGTTTCAGTTTAGTTGTTTCAGGAAGTGAGTGTAGTCCTGAGCAGTAGTTGCTTCAGGAAGTGAGTGTAGTCCTGAAGCAGTAGTTGTTTCAGGAAGTTGAGTTGTACTACCTGAAGCAGTAGTTGTTTCAGGAAGTGGAGTTGTTGTAACTGAAGCAGTACTGGTTTCAGGAAGTGGAGTTGTAGTTCCTGAATCAGTAGTTGTTTCAGGAAGTGGAGTTGTAGTTCCAGAAGCAGTAGTTGTTTCAGGAAGTGAGTTGTAGTTCCAGAAGCAGTAGTTGTTTCAGGAAGTGGAGTTGTAGTAACTGAAGCAGTAGAAGGAAGTGGAGTTGTAACTGAAGCAGTAGTTGTTTCAGGAAGTGGAGTTGTTGTAACTGAAGCAGTACTTGTTTCAGGAAGTGGAGTTGTTGTTCCTGAATCAGTAGTTGTTTCAGGAAGTGGAGTTGTTGTTCCAGAAGCAGTAGTTGTTTCAGGAAGTGGAGTTGTAGTTCCTGAAGCAGTAGTTGTTTCAGGAAGTGGAGTTGTAGTTCCAGAAGCAGTAGTTGTTTCAGGAAGTGGAGTTGTAGTTCCTGAAGCAGTAGTTGTTTCAGGAAGTGGAGTGTAGTACCTGAAGCAGTAGTTGTTTCAGGAAGTGGAGTTGTAGTAACTGAAGCAGTACTTGTTTCAGGAAGGAGTTGTAGTTAGTTGTTTCAGGAAGTGAAGTTGTCGTTCCTGAAGCAGTAGTTGTTTCAGGAAGTTGAGTTGTTGTAACTGAAGCAGTACTTGTTTCAGGAAGTGGAGTTGTTTTTCCTGAATCAGTAGTTGTTTCAGGAAGTTGAGTCGTAGTTCCAGAAGCAGTACTTGTTTCAGGAAGTGGAGTTGTTGTAACTGAGCAGTAGTTTTTTCAAGAACTGAAGTTGTAGTTCCAGAAGTAGTAGTTGTTTCAGGAAGTAGAGTTGTAACTGAAGCAGTAGTTGTTTCAGGAAGTGAAGTTGTAGTCCCTGAAGTAGTAGTTGTTTTTGGAGTTGTAGTTGAAGCAGTAGTTGTTTTAGGAAGTGGAGTTGTAGTTCCTGAAGCAGTAGTTGTTTCAGGAAGTGGAGTAGTAGTTCCAGAAGCAGTAATTGTTTCAGGAAGTGAGTTGTAGTTCCTGAAGTAGTAGTTGTTTCAGGAAGTGGAGTTGTTGTTCCTGAAGCAGTAGTTGTTTCAGGAAGTGAAGAAACAGTAGTTGTTTCAGGAAGTGGAGTTGTAACTGAAGCAGTAGTTGTTTCAGGAAGTTGAGTCGTACTGAAGCAGTAGTTGTTTCAGGAAGTGAGTCGTAGTACCTGAAGCAGTAGTTTGTTTCAGGAAGTGAGTTTTAGTTCCTGAAGCAGTAGTTGTTTAGTGGAGTTGTAATTCCAGAAGCAGTAGTTGTTTCAGGAAGTGGAGTTGTAGTTCCAGAAGCAGTAGTTGTTTCAGGAAGCTGAGTCGTAGTACCTGAAGCAGTAGTTGCTTCAGGAAGCTGAGTCGTAGTACCTGAAGCAGTAGTTGTTTCAGGAAGTTGAGTTGTACTAACTGAAGCAGTAGTTGTTTCAGGAAGTGAAGTTGTAATAACTGAAGCAGTAGTTGTTTCAGGAAGTGGAGTTGTAGTAACTGAAGCAGTAGTTGTTTCAGGAAGTGGAGTTATAGTAACTGAAGCAGTAGTTGTTTCAGGAAGTGGAGTTGTAACTGAAGCAGTAGTTGTTTCAGGAAGTTGAGTCGTAGTTCCAGAAGCAGTACTTGTTTCAGGAAGTGGAGTTGTAACTGAAGCAGTAGTTGTTTCAGGAAGTGGAGTCGTAGTTCTAGAAGCAGCACTTGTTTCAGGAAGTGGAGTTGTTGTAACTGAAAGTTGTTTCAGGAAGTGAAGTTGTAATTCCAGAAGCAGTAGTTGTTTCAGGAAGTAGAGTTGTAACTGAAGCAGTAGTTGTTTCAGGAAGTGGAGTTGTAGTTAGTAGTTGTTTCAGGGAGTTGTAGTTCCAGAAGCAGTAGTTGTTTCAGGAAGTGGAGTTGTAGTTCCTGAAGCAGTAGTTGTTTCAGGAAGTGGAGTTGTAGTAACTGAAGCAGTAGTTGTTTCAGGAAGTGAGTTGTAACTGAAGCAGTAGTTGTTTCAGGAAGTGGAGTTGTAGTTCCAGAAACAGTAGTTGTTTCAGGAAGTTGAGTTGTAGTTCCAGAAGCAGTAATTGTTTCAGGAAGTGGAGTTGTAGTTCCTGAAGCAGTAGTTGTTTCTGGAAGTTGAGTCGTAGTTACTGAAGCAGTAGTTGTTTTAGGAAGTGGAGTTGTAGTTCCTGAAGCAGTAGTTGTTTCAGGAAGTGGAGTTGTAGTTCCAGAATCAGTAGTTGTTTCAGGAAGTGGAGTTGTAGTTCCTGAAGCAGTAGTTGTTTCGGGAAGTGGAGTTGTCGTTCCTGAAGCAGTAGTTGTTTCAGGAAGTGGAGTTGTAGTTCCTGAAGCAGTAGTTATTTCAGGAAGTGGAGTTGTAGTTCCTGAAGCAGTAGTTGTTTCAGGAAGTGTAGTTGTAACTAAAGCAGTAGTTGTTTCAGGAAGTTGAGTCGTAGTACTTGAAGCACTAGTTGTTTCAGGAAGTGGAGTTGTAGTACCTGAAGCAGTAGTTGTTTCAGGAAGTGGAGTTGTAGTTCCTGAAGCAGTAGTTGTTTCAGGAAGTGGAGTTGTAGTTCCTGAAGCAGTAGTTGTTTCATGAAGTAGGGTTGTTGTAACTGAAGCAGTAGTTGTTTCAGGAAGTGGAGTTGTTCCTGAAGCCGTAGTTGCTTCAGAAAGTGGAGTTGTTGTAACTGAAGTAGTAGTTGTTTCAGGAAGTGGAGTTGTAGTATGTGAAGCAGTAGTTGTTTCAGGAAGTGGAGTTGTAGTTTCTGAAGCAGTAGTTGTTTCAGGAAGTGGAGTTGTAGTTTCTGAAGCAGTAGTTGTTTCAGGAAGAAGAGTTGTAGTACCAGAAGCAGTAGTTGTTTCAGGAAGTGGAGTTGTAGTTTCTGAAGCAGTAGTGGTTTCAGGAAGTGGAGTTGTAGTTCCTGAAGCAGTAGTTGTTTCAGGAAGTGGAGTTGTCGTCCTGTAGAGTAGTTGTTTCAGGAAGTAGTATCTGAAGCAGTAGTTGTTTCAGGAAGTGGAGTTGTAGTTCCAGAAGCAGTAGTTGTTTCAGGAAGTTGAGTTGTAGTTCCAGAAGCAGTAGTTGTTTCAGGAAGTGTAGTTGTAGTTCCTGAAGCAGCACTTGTTTCAGGAAGTGGAGTTGTAGTTCCAGAAGCAGTAGTTTTTTCAGGAAGTGGAGTTGTAGTTAATGAAGTAGTTGTTTCAGGAAGTGTAGTTGTCGTTCCTGGAGCAGTAGTTGTTTCAGGAACTGCAGTTGTAGCCCCTGAAGCAGTAGTTGTTTCAGGAAGTTGAGTTGTAATAGAAGCAGTAGTTGTTTCAGGAGGTGGAGCTGTAGTCCCTGAATCAGTAGTTGTTTCAGGAAGTGGAGTTGTAGTATCAGAAGCAGTAGTTGTTTCAGGATGTGTTGTAGTTCCTGAAGCAGTAGTTGTTTCCGGAAGTGGAGCTGTAGTTCCTGAAGCAGTAGTTGTTTCAGAAAGTGGAGTTGTAGTACCAGATGCAGTAGTTGTTTCAGGAAGTAGAGTTGTAACTGAAACAGTAGTTGTTTCAGGAAGTGGAGTTGTATCTGAAGCAGTAGTTGTTTCAGGAAGTGAAGTTGTAGTTCCTGAAGCAGTAGTTGTTTCCGAAAGTGGAGTTGTAGTACCAGATGCAGTAGTTGTTTCCGAAAGTGGAGTTGTAGTACCAGATGCAGTAGTTGTTTCAGGAAGTAGAGTTGTTGTAACTGAAACAGTAGTTGTTTCAGGAAGTGGAGTTGTAACTAAAGCAGTAGTTATATCAGGAAGTGAAGTTGTAGTTCCTGAAGCAGTTGTTGTTTCAGAAAGTGGAGTTGTAGTACCAGATGCAGTAGTTGTTTCAGGAAGTAGAGTTGTTGTTACTGAAACAGTAGTTGTTTCAGGAAGTTGAGTTGAAACCGAAGCAGTAGTTGTTTTAGGAAGTGAAGTTGTAGTTCCTGAGGCAGTAGTTGTTTCAGGAAGTGGAGTTGTAGTTCCAGAACCAGTAGTTGTTTCAGGAAGTGGAGTTGTAGTAACTGAAGCAGTAGTTGTTTCAGGAAGTTGAGTTGTAACTGTAGCAGTAGTTGTTTCAGGAAGTGGAGTTGTAGTTTCCTGAAGCAGTAGTTGTTTCAGGAAGTGGAGTTGTAGTTCCTGAAGTAGTAGTTGTTTCAGGAAGTGGAGTCGTAGTACCTGAAGCAGTAGTTGTTTCAGGAAGTGGAGTTGCAGTTCCTGAAGCAGTAGTTGTTTCCAGAAGTGGAGTTGTAGTTCCTGAATCAGTAGTTGTTTCAGGAAGTGGAGTTGTAGTTCCTGAATCAGTAGTTGTTTCATGAAGTAGGGTTGTTGTAACTGAAGCAGTAGTTGTTTCAGGAAGTGGAGTTGTAGTATGTGAAGCAGTAGTTGTTTCAGGAAGTGGAGTTGTAGTTTCTGAAGCAGTAGTTGTTTCAGGAAGTGGAGTTGTAGTTTCTGAAGCAGTTGTTTCAGGAAGAAGAGTTGTAGTACCAGAAGCAGTAGTTGTTTCAGGAAGTGGAGTTGTAGTTTCTGAAGCAGTAGTTGTTTCAGGAAGTGGAGATGTCCCTGAAGCAGTAGTTGTTTCACGAACTGGAGTTGTAGTCCCTGAAGCAGTAGTTGTTTCAGGAAGTTTAGTAGTAACTGAAGCAGTAGTTGTTTCAGGAAGTTCAGTTGTAGTTCCAGAAGCAGTACTTGTTTCAGGAAGTGTAGTTGTAGTTCCTGAAGCAGTACTTGTTTCAGGAAGTGGAGTTGTAGTTCCAGAAGCAGTTGTTTCAGGAAGTGGAGTTGTAGTTAATGAAGTAGTTGTTTCAGGAAGTGTATTTGTCGTTCCTGAAGCAGTAGTTGTTTCAGGAACTGGAGTTGTAGTCCCTGAAGCAGTAGTTGTTTCAGGAAGTTGAGTTGTAATAGAAGCAGTAGTTGTTTCAGGAAGTGGAGCTGTAGTCCTGAAGCAGTAGTTGTTTCAGGAAGTGGAGTTGTAGTTCCTGAAGCAGTAGTTGTTTCAGGAAGTGGAGTTGTAACTGAAGCAGTAGTTGTTTCAGGAAGTGGAGTTGTACCTGAAGCAGTAGTGGTTTCAGGAAGTGGAGTTGTAACTGAAGCAGTAGTTGTTTCTGGAAGTGGAGTTGTAGTAAGTGAAGCAGTAGTTGTTTCAGGAAGTGGGGTTGTAGTTCCTGAAGCAGTTGTTTTTTCCGGAAGTGTAGTTGTAATTCCAGAAGCAGTAGTTGTTTCAAGAAGTGGAGTTGTAACTGAAGCAGTTGTTTCAGGTAGTGGAGTTGTAGTTCTTGAAGCAGTAGTTGTTTCAGGAAGTTGAGTTGTAGTACCAGAAGCAGTGGTTGTTTTAGAAAGTGGAGTTATAGTTTCTGAAGCAGTAGTTGTTTCAGGAAGTGGAGTTGTAGTTCCTGAAGCAGTAGTTGTTTCAGGAAGTTGAGTTGTAGTTTCTGAAGCAGTAGTTGTTTCAGGAAGTTGAGTTGTAATACCAGAAGCAGTAGTTGTTTTAGGAATTGGAGTTGTTGTAACTGAAGCAGTAGTTGTTTCAGGAAGTGGAGTCGTGGTACCAGAAGCAGATGTTTCAGGAAGTGGAGTTGTAGTGCCTGAAGCAGTTGTTTTAGGAAGTGATATGGGAAATGAAGTTGTCATTATTTGAGATAAAGTTGTACCTGAAGTAGTACTTGTTTCAAGAAGTGAAGGTGTGTTATAGGCATTAGGTCTTGTTTCATGAACTGTTGTGGAAAGAGGAGTAACAATTTAATTATTTGAATTGACGTACCTGAAATACTACTCGTCTCAGGAACTGAAGTTGTGGTAAATGAAGTAGCACTTGTTTCAGGAATTGAAGTCGTTGTACCTGAAATATTAATAATTTTAACTGATGTTGTGCCTGAATTAGTAGTTCCACTTACTTTAATTGTAAAGGTTCTGTTATTTGGATAGAAGTATTACTTCTTTCAGGATCTGAAATCGTGTTAACTGAGGTAGCAGATGTTTAAGGAATCTTTGTTGTTAAATTTATAATTTAGTATTTATAATTCAAGTGATAGTTTCAGAAACTGATGATACTTGTTTCAGACATGAAGTTATGGTTACTGGATTATTATTTGTTTCAAGAACTGAAGTTGTGGTAACTAAAATTGTACATGTTCGCAAAACAATATTTGCTTCAGGAATTAAAGGCCATGGTACATGAAATAGTAGTTCTTTCAGTAAATGTAACTGTGTTAACTCTAGCAGTACTTGTTTTAGGAACTAAAGTTGTGGTAAGCGAAACACTTGTGGTGAGTGAAACGTCAGTTCCAGAAATTCGTTTCTGGAACTGATTTTGTAGTAGGGACTAATGTTTTGGTGGTGGTGATTCTGCAGTTGATGACACCGTTGTAGAAGTGGTAGTTGCTTCTTTAGCTGATGGGAGTGGTGATGTAGTTGTAGTAGCTTTGTTGATGTTAAGGGATTTTTTGAATTTTGATGGAAGTAGAGTATTCGTAACTGCTGTTGTGATAGGGGGCGTCCGTTCCTTCAGTTGTTGACTGTATTGAGAATGTAGTTAAAAGCGGAAATTATAACTGTCGATGGGGCCTTAGATCCAGTAACTGTTAATAGTTGGTGATGGGACTGGGGATGTGGTGGTTGGTGATGGACATGAGGTTATATTGGTTGTTAAGAAAAGGTAACAGCAGTTGCTGAATGGTCTGTGATTGCATAGGTAGAAGTGGCGGAAAGACCTAAGAATGTAGTAGCAACTGTTTTAATAACTGCTAAGTGGTTTGTAGTAGGTACACCATTGGATACCAAGAGAGGGTGTTGCTTTTCAGTGCTTGCGTGTTTTTGCAAATCTATGTACACACACACACACGTATATACTTGCATATGTACATACATACACACACACACACACACACACACACACACACACACACACACACACACACACACACACACACATATATATATATATATATATATATATTATATATATATAATATATATATATATATATATATATATATATATATATATATATATATATACATGTGCACACACACACATATGACATATATTATATACATATATTATGATAATAACACACACATGCATATATATATATATATATATATATATATATATATATATATATATATTAATATATATATATATATATACACATATGTGTATGTATGTAAATATATCCATATATATGTACAGATCTACATATATGTATATATATCTACATACATACATATATATACATATATATATATATATATATATATATATATATATATATATATGTATATATATATATATTATATATATATATATATATATATATATATATATGCATATATTATATTAGAAAATATAAGAATGAAAATAAAGTTTTGAGAAAAATACGAACCTGATGTCACGTGCGCACTTGTCGTGGATTCCAAGGTGGTCGTGGGGGAGACAGTCGATGTTGTAGTTGTGTTTATAGCTGAAAAAAAGGCGTGTTTCGTTTACTGTGTTTATTTAAGCACCTGCTGACGCCTTAAAATGGTGACAGTTGACGATATTTATTCACCAGATTCACCAATCTTGAAACAGTGTGAATGACTTACTCGTTAATATGAAGGCTTGCACTGTTTCAACGACATCGCTGTTCAAGTAATTTAAAACAGCTTGATCATCGCTCGTGTTCATGTACACCATGCACAGATCGAACGCACAAGCATCTTGAAAATAAGAGATTGTTCAGATTATCGCTCAGTTGCATGGCAAGATTAAAGCAAATTATTAAGGAAAACAATAATAATGATAATGATTTTGATTTACATTACTACAGTAAAAGTAATTGCAAGGCCGACAGCATTACTGCATAAGATAATATGGAGCACAAAAGGTAAGTAACAATTGTAATGAGAAGCCATTGTATAAAGATAATATAATATTATATATATATATATATATATATATATATATATATATATATATATATATATATATATATATATATATATATATATCAGTCGTAATGATGACTTATGGAAAGAATAATGACTATTATAAATAATATCATTATTACTAATTACCAATAGCAACATAATTATAATAAAACTAATGATAGTATTACCCTTATGACGGTAACACTGCCAATAACGTTCGAGACAATAAGAGCAATAATATTTCTTAGAACAAACTTACTGATGAGATTCTCGGTAGACACGTCGGGGACCGAATAGTTCTGGTACGTCGTGGAAAGGACGACGACGGTGCAGCTCGCGTTGAATTCACTCCTTTTGGTGGCGTCGACAGTGCACTTGTCGTCCTGTCAAACAATTCTTCATATGGTTATGTCTGATCTCGGCAATAAGAGGCAATGGTAGTACAATGTAGTGATGCATTTTAGTAAGTGTCAGTACAGTTCTTCAGCATTACTTGGGGTCTGGAGATGTACACAATATAAAACACATGTGGACTGCGCCAGGTATGGTATAATGTGAAATATATACCAATGAAACATGATCACGTATGGAAGTTTTGGAAGCCACGTTGCGTTTCTCTTGTAACGGTCTCTACGATTACGAATCACGTGCGTTTGATACACTAAATCCAGAACAAATAAAAGTTATCAGAAGCCAACAAAAACGCGCTCTTTCATAAGCTATAAATAAATGTCACGTAAATTCAGACCCGATATGTACCTGTCATATAATTTATGATAGTGTTAGATTATTAATAAATCCGATTGATAATGTATGTTCCTACACACGAAGCCTGTCCTATCCTTTCAGAACGATGAGTTTCAAGATCATGGTATGGTTAGCAATTGCAATAACAATATTGCAGCTTTTTAGTTTTCGTCTATTCGCCGTAATCTCTCTCTCTCTCTCTCTTTATTAACATTCCCTTAATTACAGAGTCGCAATTGTGTCAAAGGCTTCAGTTGCATACGAGGGTTCTTGGTTTCAAGGACTGAAATATTTTTTGATGCAAAATATTCTGTAAAATGAATGTTAAGTTCAATGTATACTTTGCTCGTGCTGATAGCGACTTCACTGTAGTTGTGTCTGTCGATAAATCTTGGCGAGTAATTTTTTATGTCTTTTAACTAACAAAGACTAACATAATACAACAAGTAGCAGCCCTCATGCATGGTTTCTCTCCCTTAGATAAGTCTTAATAAGTTTTGTGGCTTTTTATGGCTATCATGAATTTATATGATCAGTTGATGGCTCCAAATTATCAACT
>NW_020870634.1:710878-728378 GCF_003789085.1 Penaeus vannamei | reverse complement strand
TCGAAGACTTTTAGTAAGACGGAATTATCCTTCCTCCAGGTGGGGCTGGAACGGATACATTCCCTTACTTCTGATCTTTGGAAGGTAGGAGGTACGCTTCTCTTATCATGGAGCTGGGGATTTTTTTCTTTTCCTCCCGCCGACATTTCCTTATCATCAGACTTGCCTGCTATTCAAGAAAAAAATTGCTGTGGCCTTAGATGAAATTAGTAGGTCATTGTTTAAAGTTCGTCGGCACAAAATAGTTATATCACTGTAACAGTAATTTACCGTTTTAGCGTTTGTCCAGCCAGCAATATCGCGTGATATAACGGTGTTGGCATTGTCCACATATGTAATATGGCCTATGCAAGATCCGATGTTAAAGCAAGATCTAGAATGCAAAGAATTTTAAGAAAATTAGAATAAGTTCTGTGTTTCATGCTATCGGTGTAATTTTTTTCAGACATGAATGTATGATTGCGTAAAAAAAAAATGTTTCAGAACTTACTCAAACTGTGTATAAACAGCAAAGTCCGGAGAGTAACTAAAACCGGGTTGCACAAGCGAGTAGTTGCACTTTGTGGTCAGTGTAAGCAAATCATCATCGAATGTTTCAATGTGAGGATCCATAAATATTACACACTTGCTACCTGGAACATCGGAAGTTAAGCGATTACTAACGTTGTGTAGTTTTTTCAAATGCAAGTTATTTGACAATTGTGTTACATACATTTCTCAACATACGAGTTTACAAAATATTTATGAACTTACATCCATTCCTATTCAATCCCTCATCTTTCCATTGTCCTCCTGAGCAAACAATATTGTAACACTGATCAGGGATTTGCTCTCCTTCTTCGTACGTGACTCCATCAAAGAAACAGCCTGAAAACGCCAGAATGGTTTTAGGAATTAAGGATTTAACACATGAAAAAGTTTCACTGCTTCGAACCAGACAGACCAGTGGTTCTTGAACTTCTCAGTACCACGCCTCCTCCAGGAATTTGCCCTCCCTTCCATGCCCCACTTTTATCTCTGAATAAAAGTACCTTCAAAGAAATTTTATCGAGTATGAATTAGTCATATTATTAGTGAGATATTTGATACTGCTTCTTAGATGTTTTCCTTTTTGAGTATGAATTAGTCATATTGTGAGTGAGATACTTGACACTGCTTCTTAGTATAGTTTTAATATGTACGTATGTATATATATATATATATATATATATATATATATATATATATATATATATATATATATATATATAGTACCAAACATAAATACCTGTGGAGAGTTGCGTGGTTGTACTAAAGGCTGCCAGCGTCGTAGTGGTGATAAAACTTGTAGAGCTTGCATTGGCAAATGTGGAGGCTGAATAGAAAAGAAAACAGAAGTAAGAGAGAAATTACAGAAGAAAAGGTGATGTGTTACTAAAAGCAGTAGTTGAAGATGTTGGATTAGCATTGGATTCAGCAGTGAAAGCTGATCCTTCAGTTTTAAATCACATTTCTGTGGAGTTGGAGCACTAGTGGTGGCTACAGGAATTATGGCCACAATTATCATAATTTCCTTGTAGGATTTTTATATTTGTTTGGTAAAAGTTCTGTCATTAACGGAAATAATTCATGATAATCATTCTCAAGTCTGATCATTTTTCAGAGACAATATTTACAATATACATATATATGTTGATATATACTTGGCTTTTCAGTAGTGGTGATGTATACTGGAGTTGTAGTAAAAGCTTCAGCTGTTGTAGAATCTGAAACGGAAGTGAAAGCAAGTGTATTGGATTCTTTTTTAGTAGCATTAGCTAAGGTGATGGAGGCAGCTCGTATCGGAGGCGATAGTTTCTGGTGATGAAGTTGTAGACATTAAACATAACAGATGTTAGTATTTAAATTGTAGGAAGGCTAAAGTAGTTTAGGTACATGAGTGGCAGTAAATCTGAGGCAATAGTTTCTGGTGATGAAGTTGTAGACATTAAACATAACAGGTGTAGTTGCAGCTTCATTGGTTGTAGAAGCTGAAGTAGTTGTCAGCATTTCAGTAGAAGGAAAAAATAAAATGGTTTGGAAGCTGAAGTATTTGAAGCTGGAGTTTTAGTAGAAGCTAAAGAGGTTATGGAGGCTGAAGTTGCTGTTGAGACAAAAGTTGTTGTGAATACAGAAGAACTTTAATGGTGCATTAGTAGTAGAAGTGGATGTGGCTATTGGTGCCTCATTTTTGCTAACTGGAGTGATTGTTGGTGTTGTAGTGGTAGTGGAGGCGGACGCAGATGCCCCGGCTTCAGTGTGAGAAATTTGGAGTTGATACAGGTCTGTGGCAGAGGCTGATGTTATAGTTGGTGTGTTAATGAGGCTAGAGCTGTCTGTTTCTCATCCTGAAACACTATTACTGTTTTTCACCTCTCTCGTCAACATCAATCTTGTTATGTGTTGATCCCGTTTGTGCTGATGCCAAATACCAAATGACATTAGCATTCCTAGTAGGAATTTCTGCATTTCTGAAAAATATCTCCATTCTATATTCTATGCTGTGTTATATCTGTGAAGTGCAATAATCTAAATGTAGTTAAAAAGTGTGTTCATTTTTTTTTGGGTGGGTGGGGGGGGCAAATATTTACCAGAGCTGCTAGATTTTAGCGATTTTAGCCCTTGCATAGAATATGAGGTTGTAATGGCAGTGAAATGGTTTAAGGGGCTCTGGGTAATGGAAGTAGTTGCTGGGGATTCAATGGAAGGGAGGGATGGTGTGGTTAGAGATTTAGTGGTAGTGGAGGCTGATATGGTTGTTGGGGTTTCAGCCGTAACAGAAGCTTAGGTCATTATTTGGGTTTTAGTGATAGTGGATGCTAAAGTGAATATAAAGGATCCTGTAGTGGCATAAGCTGGTGATTGTTAGGGCTGAAATGCTGAAACCAGTATTAGCAGAAGCTTCATTGTCAATGAAGGCTGAAGTGAGCATTAGGGAATTAGTGCTGGTGAAGGCTGGAGTAGTTGTAGGAGGTGAAGTGGTAGTGAAGGCTGAAGGGGTTATTGGTGTTGGAGATGTGGCGGTAGTGTTTGAGGCTAATATGGTAGTAAAAAATAAATTAGTGATTTCTGGTGTCTCAGTGGTTGCTTTATATTTAGCAAATGTTTGGACCTCAGTGATGATGAGAGCTGAAATGGATGTCATAGGTTGTGGAATGTTCAGTTGTAGTGATAGACGGAGTGTTTATTGTGACTGAATTCGTAGCCGTAGAGAGTAGAGTGGCTGTTACAGCTTCAGTGGTTCACAAAGCCTCAGTAGTAGTGGGAAATAATATAGTTGTTTCAATAGTAATTAAGTCCCTAGTGGTTGTGGGGCTTGAAGTGGTTTTCAAGATTCTTTAGTTGGGCTCACAGTGGTAGCTGGAACTGATGTGATTGAAGCACCTTTAATGGCAATTGGGGCTGAAGTTCTTTTGGCTTCAGGCTTGAAGTGTGTTGCTGCTATTGTTGGGGTTTTGGTGATATGGGTATTGGTTGGTGGTGCTGTTGTACTAGTTAAGGGCAAAGTTGTTGATTATGCTTCTGGCTGAAGTGGAAAAAGAAAGTAAAGTTTCTGTGGGGGTTGCAGTGGTTATAGTGGAAACAATCATGATTAGCATTATTCTTTTCTCTAAGTGCTATCATTTCATTTCATTTTGAATAATCTTTTATAAATCCTGATCATTGAGGTGTTGTAGGTATATATCCGATGGAATTTAGATCCCTAAATTCATTCAACAATAAATTTTAAGATTTAGAATAATGATTCCCAAGTGGAAAGAAGTTACAGATTTAAGTAGGAGGAATATTTGGCAAAAAAAAGGGGGGGATCGTTTCAATATCAGTAAGATATTAGTATGTACTTATTTAAGTGATAACATACTTTACTTTTCCTCTGTAATTTCACTGACTGCTTTAATAGAGGCCTTTTTAGAATTGATTATAAAGATCTCACTACCATTTTTCTGTAAATGCATTGAGTGAAAATAATTGGTTCATTAACTGTTACACTCATCAACGGCATAAGAAGTGTACAAATGAAATAATTTATAAGTAGATTTACATGTACAAGATAGGTGACTTGTTGCAAAGGGAAAATCATTACTAGAAGATTGGAAACCATAGATGTTGATCCAATGATAATAACAAACATATATACCAATAATAATAAAATGCTTTTTATATATTTTCTAAAAGGATCTTAGGAGATACTTACCAGTACTACTAGATATTAGTGTTGTTAGTACTTCAGTGGTTCTTGCAGCTTCAGTGGTAGAGGAGGCTTCTATGCTTGTCAGATCTTCAGTAGTGAACAAGACTGAAGAGGATGTTGAAATTTCAGTGGTTGGGATAAAATTAGTAACAGGGGCTAAAGAAGTTATTGGGTTTTCAGTGGCAGTGGGGGTTATAGTGGCTGTGGCATCTTCAGCGGTGTGTGTCTCACTGGTAATGCTAGCTATTGTGGTTGTTGGATTTTCACTGATTGTTGGGGGCTCAGTAGTTGACACAGATTCAGTAGTTACAGGGACCAAAGTGGTAGTTGCTACTTCAGTGGTTGTTGGATTACCAGGTGTAGAAGAGGCCTCAGTGGTTCTTAGGGTATGAGTTGTAGTGGGAGCTACAGAGGTTGTGGCAGTTTCAGTGTATGTTTGAGCCTCAGTAACAGTAGGTGCTACAGTGGTTGTTTCAGTTTCAGTGATTGTTGGGGCCTCAGTGGTAGTAGGGGCTATAGTGGCTGTGGCAGTTTCAGTGGTTATTGAGTCTTCAGTGGTAGTAGGAGCTATAGTGGTTGTGGCACCTTCAGTGGTTGTTGGGACCTTAGTGGTACTAGGAACTACAGTGGTTGTGGCACCTTCAGTGGTTGTTGGGACCTCAGTGGTAGTAGGAGCTACAGTGGTTGTTGCAGCTATAGTGGTTGTCAGGGCCTCAGTGATAGTAGGAGCTACAGTGGTTGTTTGCGCCCTAGTGGTAGTAGGAGCTACAGTGGTTGTGGTAGCTTCTGTGGTTGTTGGGACCTTAGTGGTAGAAGTACCTACAGTGGCTGTGGCAGTTTCAGTGGTTATTGGGACCTCAATGGTAGTAGGAGCTACATTGGTTGTAATAGTTTCAGTGGTTGTTGGGACCTCAGTGTTAGTAGGAGCTACAGTGGTTGTTTCAGTAGTTATTGAGTGTTAGTAGGAGCTACAGTGGTTGTTGGGACCTCAGCGATAGTAGGAGCTACAGTGGTTGTGGCAGCTTCAGTGGTTGTTGGGTCCTCAGTGGTAGTAGAAGCTACAGTGGTTGTGATAGTGTCAGTGGTTGTTGGGGCCTCAGTGGTAGTAGGAGCTACAGTGGTTGTGGTAGTTTCAATGGTTGTTGGGACCTCAGTGGTAGTAGTATCTAAAGTGGTTGTGGTAGCTTCTGTGGTTGTTGGGACCGTAGTGGTAGAAGTACCTACAGTGGCTGTGGCAGTTTCAGTGGTTATTGAAGCTTCAGTGATAGTAGGAGCTATAGTGGTTGTGATAGTTTCAGTGGTTGTTGAGACCTCAGTGTTAGTAGGAGCTACAGTGGTTATGGCAGTTTCAGTAGTTATTGAGGCTTCAGTGTTAGTAGGAGCTACAGTAGTTGTGGCAACTTCAGTGGTTGTTGGGGCCTCAGTAGTAGCAGGAGCTACAGTGGTTGTGGCAGTTTCAGTGGTTGATGGGACCTCAGTGGTAGTAGGAGCTACAGTGGTTGTTGGGGCCTCAGTGGTAGTAGAAGCTACAGTGGTTGTTGGGGCCTCAGTGGTAGTAGGAGCTATAGTGATTGTAGCAGCTTCAGTGGTTGTTGGGACCTCAGTGGTAGTAGGAGCTATAGAGGTTGTGGCAGTTTCAGTCGATGTTTGAGCCTCAGTAACAGTAGGTGCTACAGTGGTTGTTTCAGTTTCAGTGGTTGTTGGGGCCTCAGTGGTAGTAGGGGCTACAGTGGCTGTGGCAGTTTCAGTGGTTATTGAGTCTTCAGTGGTAGTAGGAGCTATAGTGGTTGTGGCACCTTCAGTGGTTGTTGGGACCTTAGTGGTAGTAGGAGCTACAGTGGTTGTTGCAGCTATAGTGGTTGTCAGGGCCTCAGTGGTAGTAGGAGCTACAATGGTTGTGGTAGCTTCTGTGGTTGTTGGGACCTTAGTGGTAGAAGTACCTACAGTGGCTGTGGCAGTTTCAGTGGTTATTGGGACCTCAGTGGTAGTAGGAGCTACAGTGGTTGTGGCACCTTCAGTGGTTGTTGGGACCTCAGTGTTAGTAGGAGCTACATTGGTTGTAATAGTTTCAGTGGTTGTTGGGACCTCAGTGTTAGTAGGAGCTACAGTGGTTGTGGCAGTTTCAGTAATTGAGGCTTCAGTGTTAGTAGGAGCTACAGTGGTTGTGGCAGTTTCAGTGGTTGTTGGGACCTCAGCGATAGTAGGAGCTACAGTGGTTGTGGCAGCTTCAGTGGTTGTTGGGTCCTCAGTGGTAGTAGAAGCTACAGTGGTTGTGATAGTGTCAGTGGTTGTTGGGGCCTCAGTGGTAGTAGGAGCTACAGTGGTTGTTGGGGCCTCAGTGGTAGTAGTATCTAAAGTGGTTGTGGTAGCTTCTGTGGTTGTTGGGACCGTAGTGGTAGAAGTACCTACAGTGGCTGTGGCAGTTTCAGTGGTTATTGAAGCTTCAGTGATAGTAGGAGCTATAGTGGTTGTGATAGTTTCAGTGGTTGTTGAGACCTCAGTGTTAGTAGGAGCTACAGTGGTTATGGCAATTTCAGTAGTTATTGAGGCTTCAGTGTTAGTAGGAGCTACAGTGGTTGTGGCAGTTTCAGTGGTTGTTGAGGCTTCAGTGGTAGTAGGAGCTAGAGTGATTATAGCAGCTTCAGTGGTTGTTGCGACCTCAGTGGTAGTAGGAGCTATAGAGGTTGTGGCAGTTTCAGTCGATGTTTGAGCCTCAGTAACAGTAGGTGCTACAGTGGTTGTTTCAGTTTCAGTGGTTGTTGGGGCCTCAGTGGTAGTAGGGGCTACAGTGGCTGTGGCAGTTTCAGTGGTTATTGAGTCTTCAGTGGTAGTAGGAGCTATAGTGGTTGTGGCACCTTCAGTGGTTGTTGGGACCTTAGTGGTAGTAGGAGCTACAGTGGTTGTTGCAGCTATAGTGGTTGTCAGGGCCTCAGTGGTAGTAGGAGCTACAGTGGTTGTGGTAGCTTCTGTGGTTGTTGGGACCTTAGTGGTAGAAGTACCTACAGTGGCTGTGGCAGTTTCAGTGGTTATTGGGACCTCGGTGGTAGTAGGAGCAACAGTGGTTGTGGCACCTTCAGTGGTTGTGGTAGTTTCAGTGGTAGTAGCTAAAGTGGTTGTGGTAGCTTCTGTTGTTGTTGGGACCTTAGTGGTAGAAGTGCCTACAGTGACTGTGGCAGTTTCAGTGGTTATTGAAGCTTCAGTGATAGGAGCTATAGTGGTTGTGGCAGTTTCAGTGGTTGTTGGAGCCTCAGCTACAGTGGCTGTGTTGGTGTCAGTGGTTGTCTGCACCTCAGTGGTAGTAGGAGTTACAGTGGTTGTGGCAGCTTTAGTGGTTATTGGGGCCTCAGTGGTAGTAGGAGCTACACTTCTTGTGGCAGTTTCAGTGGTTGATGGGACTTCAGAGGGAGAAGGAGCTACAGTGGTTGTGGAAGCTTCAGTGGGTGTTAGGGCTTCAGTAGTAGTAGGGGCTATAATGGTTGTGGCAGTTCCAGAGGTTGTTGGGTTCTCTGTGGTAGTAGGAGCTACTGTTGTGGCAGCTTCAGTGGTTGTTGGGACCTCAGTGGTAGTAGGAGCCTTAGTGGTTCTGGTAGTGTTAGTGGTTGTTGTGGCTTCAGTGGTAGTAGGAACTATAGTGGTTGTGACAGCATCTGTTGTTGCTGGGGCCTCAGTGGTAGTAGGGCTGACAGTGGTTATTGCAGTTTCATTGGTTGTTGGGGCCTCAGTGGTAGTAGGAGCTACAGTGGTAGTGGCAGTTTCAGTGGTTTGCACCTCAGTGGTAGTAGCAGCTACAGTGGTTGTGGCACCTTTTGTGGTTGTTGGAGCCTCAGTGGTAGTAGGAGCTACAGTGGTTGTGACAGCTTCAGTGGTTGTTGGGGCCTCAGTGTTAGTAGGAACTACAGTGGTTTTGGGAGTTTCAGTGGTTGTGGCACCTGTGGTTGTTGGGGCCTCAGTGGTAGTAGGAACTTTAGTGGTTGTGGCACCTTCAGTGGTTGTGGTGTGGTTGTTTCAGTGGTTGTTGGAGTTTCAGTGGTTGTTGGGGCCTCAGTGGTAGTAGCAGCTACAGTGGTTGTGATAGTTTCAGTGGTTGTTGGGGCTTCAGTGGTAGTAGGAGCTACTGTGGTTGATGCAGCTTCAGTGGTTGTTGGGGCCTCAGTGGTAGTAGAAGCTACAGTGGGCAGCTTCAGTGGTAGTAGGAGCTACAGTGGTTGTGCAGCTTCAGTGGTTGGTGGCCTCAGTGGTAGTAGAGCTACAGTGGTTGTGATAGTTTGTTGGGCCTCTACATCAATCAGTGTAGTAGGAGACAGTGGTGTGGCAGCTTCAGTGGTTTTTGGGATGTTAGTGGTAGTAGGAGCTGCAGTGGTTGTTACAGTTTCAGTTTTTGTTGGGGCCTCTGTGGTAGTAGAAGCTTCAGTGGTTGTTGGGGCCTCAGTGATAATAGATAGTATAGTAGTTGTGTCAAGGTTTGTGATAGTGGTTTTTGGAGATTTCGTAGTTGTTTCGCCCTCAGTGGTTGTAGGACGTATAGAGGTTGTTAAAGCTTTATTTCTAGTTTGGGCTAAAGGCGTTGTGGCAGGTTTAATGGCTGTGGCTTCATTTGTCGTTGGGAAGGAAGTGCTTGTGATATGTTTAGTCGTAGTTTGGGACAAAGTGTTATTGGGCATTATGGTGGTTCTCATTGTTGTAGAGATTGTTGGGGTCTTGCTGGCAGTGGTGGCTGAAGTTGTTTTGCCTTCAGTAGTAGTGTAGAGTGAAATAGCTGAAGCTATAGTAGTTTTTGGTGCTTCAGTAGTAATGGAAGAGGAAGGTGGAGTTTCTGTAAAGGCTGCAGTAATTGAAGTTGATGTAGTATTATACATATATACATAGTATATATACACAGTATATATATATATATATATATATATATATATATATATATATATATATATATATATATATATATATATATATATATATATATATATATATACATAGTATAGTATATATACATAGTACTATTCATATATTTCATCATCAATATTGCTTTTATAATTTGTTTTTCCAGATCACGTTTGTGTTGTGGACATAGTTTAGACTCCTAAAGGTATTCCAGTATACCAACACATAACATGGTCATTATTAAGAACAGGGAGAAATTTCAGATCTAAGCAAATTAGAAGATTTGGAGAATGAACTAAGGAAGAATATGTTTGGTGCTTCAATAAATAAATCAAATACCTATTTTTTTCCTGTATAAAGGTAAAGAAAAATATTCCTTAGTTTCCTCCTGTGGGATGATTTAAATATCATTTCCCTTCTTCAGAAAACACCAAAGGAATGTGCTTTATTAGCTATTCTGCTTGCAAAAAAGTATGAAAATGAAATTAAATAGCCTCACCTTTTCAATACGAAATGTCAAGGGAATAAATAAGGAAAACCTAGGATTACAAAGGGACAAATAAAACCTAGAACATTGAGAACAACAGACGTTATATAAAAACGCTTGTGATAATAAGGTGCAGTTTGTAAATACTTTAAAGCAATTCTCGTACTTACCACTACTGGTAGATTTTACTGGCGTTTGGGCTTCAGTTGAGGTGGAGGCTACTGTGCTTGTCAGGCGTACAGAAGTTGTCAGGGCCTCAGTGGTTGTGGCAGCTTCCGTTGTTATTGCGGCCTCAGTGGTTGTGGCAGCTTCCGTGGTTGTTGGAGTCTTAGTAGTTGTGGCAGCTACCGTGGTTGTTGGAGCCTCAGTGGTTGTGGTAGCTTCCGTAGTTGTTAGAGTCACAGTGGTTGTGGCAGCTTCCGTGGTTGTTTCAGTGGTTGTGCAGCTTCCGTGGTTGTTGGAGCCTCAGTGGTTGTGGCAGCTTCCGTGGTTGTTGGAGCCTCAGTGGTTGTGGCAGCTTCCGTGGTTGTTAGAGCCTCAGTGGTTGTGGCAGCTTCCGTGGTTGTTGGAGCCTCAGTGGTTGTGGCAGCTTCCGTGGTTGTTGGAGCCTCAGTGGTTGTGGCAGCTTCCGTGGTTGTTGGCTCAGTGGTTGTGGCAGCTTCCGTTTGGAGCCTCAGTGGTTGTGGCAGCTTCCGTGGTTTGAGCCTCAGTGGTTGTGGAGCTTCCGTGGTTGTTGAGCAGTGGTTGTGGCAGCTTCCGTGGTTGTTGGAACCTCAGTGGTTGTGGCAGCTTCCGTGGTTTTGGAGCCTCAGTGGTTGTGGCAGTGGTTGTTGGTCAGTGGTTGTGGCAGCTTCCGTGGTTGTTGGAGCCTCAGTGGTTGTGGCAGCTTTCGTGGAGCCTCAGTGTTGTGGAGCTTCCGTGTTGTTTGTTTGGCAGCTTCCGTGGTTGTTGGAGCTCAGTGGTTGTGGCAGCTTCCGTGGTTGTTGGAACCTCAGTGGTTGTGGCAGCTTCCGTGGTTGTTGGAGCCTCAGTGGTTGTGGCAGCTTCCGTGGTTGTTGGAGCCTCAGTGGTTGTGGCAGCTTCCTGGTCAGTGGTTGTGCAGCTTCGTGGTTGTTGGAGCCTCAGTGGTTGTGGCAGCTTCCGTGGTTGTTGGAGCCTCAGTGGTTGTGGCAGCTTCCGTGGTTGTTGGAGCCTCAGTGTTTGTGGCAGCTTCGTGGTTGTTGGAGCCTCAGTGGTTGTGGCAGCTTCCGTGGTTGTTTGGTTGTGGCAGCTTCCGTGGTTGTTGGAGCTCAGTGGTTGTGGCAGCTTCCGTGTTGTTGAGCCTCAGCTTCCGTGGTTGTTGGAACCTCAGTGGTTGTGGCAGCTTCCGTGGTTGTTGGAGCCTCAGTGGTTGTGGCAGCTTCCGTGGTTGTTGGAACCTCAGCTTCCGTGGTTTCAAGCTTCCGTTGTTGGAGCCTCAGTGGTTTGTGGCAGCTTCCGCCTCAGTGGTTGTGGCAGCTTCCGTGGTTGTTAGAGCCTCAGTGGTTTGGCAGCTTCCGTGGTTGTTAGAGCCTCAGTGGTTGTGGCAGCTTCCGTGGTTGTTGGAACCTCAGTGGTTGTGGCAGCTTTTCGTGGTTGTTGGAGCCTCAGTGGTTGTGGCAGCTTCCGTGGTTGTTAGAGCCTCAGTGGTTGTGGCAGCTTCCGTGGTTGTTGGAGCCTCAGTGGTTGTGCTTCCGTGGTTGTTGGAGCCTCAGTGGTTGTGGCAGCTTCCGTGGTTGTTAGAGCCTCAGTGGTTGTGGCAGCTTCCGTGGTTGTTGGAGCCTCAGTGGTTGTGGCAGCTTCCGTGGTTGTTTCAGTGGTTGTGGCAGCTTCCGTGGTTGTTGGAGCCTCAGTGGTTGTGGCAGCTTCCGTGGTTGTGGAGCAGCTTCCCGTGGTTGTTTCCAGGTGTTGTTGGAGCCTCAGTGGTGTGGCAGCTTCCGTGGTTGTTGGAGCCTCAGTGGTTGTGGCATTCCGTGGTTGTTTCTCAGTGGTTGTGGCAGCTTCCGTGGTTGTTGGAGCCTCAGTGGTTGTGCAGCTTCCGTGGTTGTTGGAGCCTCAGTGGTTGTGGCAGCTTCCGTGTTGTTGGAACCTCAGTGGTTGTGGCAGCTTCCGTGGTTGTTGGAGCCTCAGTGGTTGTGGCAGCTTCCGTGGTTGTTCCTCAGTGTTGTGGCAGCTTCCGTGGTTGTTGAGCCTCAGTGGTTGTGGCAGCTTCCGTGGTTGTTTCAGTGGTTGTGGCAGAGCCTCTGGCAGCTTCCGTGGTGTGGCTCAGTGGTTTGGCAGCTTCCGTGGTTGTTAGAGCCTCAGTGGTTGTGGCAGCTTCCGTGGTTGTTGGAGCCTCAGTGGTTGGCAGCTTCCGTGTTGTTAGACTCAGTGGTTGTGGCAGCTTCCGTGGTTGTTGGAGCCTCAGTGGTTGTGCAGCTTCCGTGGTTGTTGCCTCAGTGGTTGTGGCAGCTTCCGTGGTTGTTGGAGCCTCAGTGGTTGTGGCAGCTTCCGTGTTGTTGGAGCCTCAGTGGTTGTGGCAGCTTGTTGTTGAGCCTCAGTGGTTGTGCAGCTTCTGTGGTTGTTGGAGCCTCAGTGGTTGTGGAGCTTCCGTGGGTTGTTGGAACCTCAGTGGTTGTGGCAGCTTCCGTGGTTGTTGGAACCTCATGGTTGTGGCAGCTTCCGTGGTTGTTGGAGCCTCAGTGGTTGTGCAGCTTCCGTGGTTGTTAGAGCCTCAGTGGTTGTGGCAGCTTCCGTGGTTGTTGGAACCTCAGTGGTTGTGGCAGCTTCCGTGGTTGTTGGAGCCTCAGTGGTTGTGGCAGCTTCCGTGGTTGTTGACCTCAGTGGTTGTGGCAGCTTCCGTGTTGTTGGAGCCTCAGCTTCCGTGGTTGTTGGTCAGTGGTTTGCAGCTTCCGTGGTTGGAGCCTCAGTGGTTGTGGCAGCTTCCGTGGTTGTTCTCAGTGGTTGTGGCAGCGTTGTTGGAGCGTCAGTGGTTGTGGCAGCTTCCGTGGTTGTTGGAGCCTCAGTGGTTGTGGCAGCTTCCGTGGTTGTTGGAGCCTCTCAGCTTCCGTGGTTGTTTTTTGGCAGCTTCCGTGGTTGTTGGAGCCTCAGTGGTTGTGGCAGCTTCCGTGGTTGTTGGAGCCTCAGTGTTGTGGCAGCTTCCGTGGGTTGGAGCCTCAGTGTTGTGGCAGCTTCCGTGGTTGTTAGAGCCTCAGTGGTTGTGGCAGCTTCCGTGGTTGTGGAACCTCAGTGGTTGTGGCAGCTTCCGTGGTTGTTGGAGCCTCAGTGGTTGTGGCAGCTTCCGTGGTTGTTGGAGCCTCAGTGGTTTGTGGCAGCTTCCGTGGTTGTTAGAGCCTCAGTGGTGTGGCAGCTTCCGTGGTTGTTGGAGCCTCAGTGGTTGTGGCAGCTTCCGTGGTTGTTGAGCCTCAGTGGTTGTGGCAGCTTCCTGGTGTGGTTGTGGCAGCTTCCGTGGTTGTTGGCCTCAGTGGTTGTGGCAGCTTCCGTGGTTGTTGGAGCCTCAGTGGTTGTGGCAGCTTCCGTGGTTGTTGGAGCCTCAGTGGTTGTGGCAGCTTCCGTGGTTGCCTCAGTGGTTGTGGCAGCTTCCGTGGTTGTTGGAGCCTCAGTGGTTGTGCAGCTTCCGTGGTTGTTGAGCCTCAGTGGTTGTGGCAGCTTCCGTGGTTGTTGAGCCTCAGTGGTTTGTGGCAGCTTCCGTGGTTGTTCTCAGTGGTTTGGCAGCTTCCGTGTTGTTAGAGCCTCAGCTTCCGTGGTTGTTGGAGGTGGTTGTGGCAGCTTCCGTGTTGTTGGAGCCTCAGTGGTTGTGGCAGTCAGTGGTTGGCAGCTTCGTGGTTGTTGGAGCCTCAGTGGTTGTGGCAGCTTCCGTGGTTGTTGGAGCTCAGTGGTTGTGGCAGCTTCCGTGGTTGTTGGAGCTCAGTGGTTTGGCAGCTTCGTGGTTGTTGGGGTTGTGGCAGCTTCCGTGGTTGTTGGAGCCTCAGTGGTTGGCAGCTTCCGGGTTGTTGGAACCTCAGTGGTTGTGCAGTTCCGTTGGAGCCTCAGTGGCAGCTCCGTGGTTGTTGCCTCAGTGGTTGTGCAGCTTCCGTGGTTGTTGCCTCAGTGGTTGTGGCAGCTTCCGTGGTTGTTGGAGCCTCAGTGGTTGTGGCAGCTTCCGTGGTTGTTTCAGTTTGTGGCAGCTTCCGTGGTTGTTGGAGCCTCAGTGGTTGTGGCAGCTTCCGTGTTTTTGGCCTCAGTGGTTGTGGCAGCTTCCGTGGTTGTTGGAGCCTCAGTGGTTGTGGCAGCTTCCGTGGTTGTTGGAGCCTCAGTGGTTGTGGCAGCTTCCGTGGTTGTTCTCAGTGTTGTGGCAGCTTCCGTGGTTGTTGGAGCCTCAGTGTTGTGGCAGCTTCCGTGGTTGTTGAGCCTCAGTGGTTGTGGCAGCTTCCTTGGTTGTTAGAGCCTCAGTGTTGTGGCAGTCGCAGTTGTTGGAGCCTCAGTGGTTGTGGCAGCTTCCGTGGTTGTTGGAGCCTCAGTGGTTGTGGCAGCTTCCGTGGTTGTTGGAGCCTCAGTGGTTGTGGCAGCTCCGTGGTTGTTGCAGTGGTTGTGGCAGCTTCCGTGGTTGTTGGAGCCTCAGTGGTTTGTGGCAGCTTCCGTGGTTGTTAGAGCCTCAGTGGTTGTGGCACTTCCGTGGTGTTGGAGCCTCAGTGGTTGTGCAGCTTCCGTGGTTGGAGGGTTGTTGGGAACCTCAGTGGTTGTGGCAGCTTCCGTGGTTGTTGGACCTCAGTGGTTGTGGCAGCTTCCGTGGTTGTCAGTGGTGTGGCAGCTTCCGTGGTTGTTAGAGCCTCAGTGGTTGTGGCAGCTTCCGTGGTTGTTGGAGCCTCATGGTTGTGGCAGCTTCCGTGGTTGTCAGTGGTTGTGGCAGCTTCCGTGGTTGTTGGAGCCTCAGTGGTTGTGGCAGCTTTCGTGGTTGTTGCTGGCAGCTTCCGTGGTTGTTTCTTGGCAGTGTTGTTGGAGCCTCAGTTGGTTGTGGCAGCTTCCGTGGTTGTTGGAGCCTCAGTGGTTGTGGCAGCTTCCGTGGTTGTTGGCCTCAGTGGTTGTGGCAGCTTCCGTGGTTGTTGGAGCCTGGTTGTGGCAGCTTCCGTGGTTGGAGCCTCAGTGGTTGTGGCAGCTTCCGTGGTTGTTGGAGCCTCAGTGGTTGGCAGCTTCCGTGGGTTGAGCTCAGTGGTTGTGGCAGCTTCCGTGGTTTTCTCAGTGGTTGTGGCAGCTTCCGTGGTTGTTGGAGCCAGTGGTTGTGCAGTTCCGTGGTTGTTGGAGCCTCAGTGGTTGTGGCAGCTTCCGGTTGTTGGAGCTCTTTCCGTGGTTGTTGGAGCCTCAGTGGTTGTGGCAGCTTCCGTGGTTGTTGGAGCCTCAGTGGTTATGGCAGCGTGGTTGTTGAGCCTCAGTGGTTGTGGCAGCTTCCGTGGTTGTTGGAGCGTCTGTGGTTGTGGCAGCTTTCGTGGTTGTTGGAGCCTCAGTGGTTGTGGCAGCTTCCGTGGTTGTTGGAACCTCAGTGGTTGTGGCAGCTTCCGTGGTTGTTAGAGCCTCAGTGGTTGTGGCAGCTTTGTTGGAGCTCAGTGGTTGTGGCAGCCTCCGTGTGTTGTTGGAGCCTCAGTGGTTGTGGCAGCTTCCGTGGTTGTTAGAGCCTCAGTGGTTGTGGCAGCTTCCGTGGTTGTTGGAGCTCAGTGGTTGTGGCAGCTTCCGGGTTGTTGGAGCCTCAGTGGTTGTTCAGCCTCAGTGGTTGTGGCAGCTTCCGTGTTGTTGGACCTTGGTGGTTGTGGCAGCTTCCGTGGTTGTTAGAGCCTCAGTGGTTGGCAGCTTCCGTGGTGTTAGAGCTCTGTGGTTGTGGCAGCTTCCGTGGTTGTTGGAGCCTCAGTGGTTGTGGCAGCTTCCATGGTTGTTGGAGCCTCAGTGGTTGTTGGAGCCTCAGTGGTTGTGGCAGCTTCCGTGGTTGTTAGAGCCTCAGTGGTTGTGGCAGCTTCCGTGGTTTTAGAGCCTCAGTGGTTGTGGCAGCTTCCGTGTGTTTGGAGAGCTCATGTTGGTGGTTGTGGCAGCTTCCGTGGTGTTGGATGGCAGCGTTGTTGGAGCCTCAGTGGTTGTGCAGTCCGTTGGTTGTTGGAGCTTCAGAGGTTGTGGCAGCTTCCGTGGTTGTTGGAGCCTCAGTGGTTATGGCAGCTTCCGTGGTTGTTGAAACCTCAGTGGTTGTGGCAGCTTCCGTGGTTGTTGGAGCGTCTGTGGTTGTGGCAGCTTTCGTGGTTGTTAGAGCCTCAGTGGTTGTGGCAGCTTCCGTGGTTTAGAGCCTCAGTGGTTGTTGGCAGCTTCCGTGGTTTTGGAGTTCAATCCGTGGTTGTTTGTGGTTGTGGCAGCTTCCGTGGTTGTTGTAGCTCAGTGGTTGTGGCAGCTTCCGTGGTTGTTGGAGCTCAGTGGTTGTGGCAGCTTCCGTGGTTGTTGGAGCCTCAGTGGTTGTGGCAGCTTCCGTGGTTGTGGCAGCTTCCGTGGTTGTTGGAGCCTCAGTGTTGTGGCAGCTTCCGTGGTTGTTCTTGGTTTTGGCAGCTTCCGTGGTTGTGGCAGCTTCCGTGGTTGTTGGAACCTCAGTGGTTGTGGCAGCTTCCGTGGTTGTTAGACCCTCAGTGGTTGTGGCAGCTTCCCTCAGTGGTTGTGGCAGCTTCCGTGGTTGTTGGTGGTTGTGGCAGCTTCCGTGGTGTTGTTCAGTGGTTGTGGCAGCCTCCGTGGTTGTTGGAGTGGGTTGTGGCAGCTTCCGTGGTTGTTAGACCCTCATGGGTTGTGGCAGCTTCCGTGGTTGTTGGAGCCCTCAGTGGTTGTGGCAGCTTCCGTGATTGTTGGAGCCTCAGTGGTTGTGGCAGCTTCCCTGGTTGTGGCAGCTTCCGTGGTTGTTAGAACCTCAGTGGTTGTGGCAGCTTCCGTGGTTGTTATAGCCCCAGTGGTTGTAGCAGCTTCCATGGTTGTTGGAGCCTCAGTGGTTATGGCAGCTTCCGTGGTTGTTGGAGCCTCAGTGGTTGTGACAGCTTCCGTGGTTGTTGGAGCCTCAGTGGTTGTGGCAGCTTCCGAGGTTGTTGGAGCTTCAGTGGTTGTGGCATCTTCCGTGGTTGTTGGAGCCTCAGTGGTTGTGGCAGCTTCCGTGCTTGTTAGAGCCTCAGTGGTGTGGCAGCTTCCGTGGTTGTTAGAGCCTCAGTGGTTGTGGCAGCTTCCGTGGTTGTTAGAGCCTCAGTGGTTGTGGCAGCATCCGTGGTTGTTGGAGCCTCAGTGTTGTGGCAGCTTCCGTGGTTGTTGGAACCTCAGTGGTTGTGGCAGCTTCCGTGGTTGTTAGAGCCTCAGTGGTTGTGGCAGCTTCCGTGGTTGTTGGAGCCTCAGTGGTTTGGCAGCTTCCGAGTTGTTGGAGCCTCAGTGGTTGTGGCAACTTCCGTGGTTGTTGGAGCCTTGGTGGTTGTGGCAGCTTCCGTGGTTGTTGGAGCCTCAGTGGTTGTGGCAGCTCTCGTGGTTGTTGGAGCTTTGGTGGTTGTGGCAGCTTCCTTGGTTGTTAAAACCTCTGTAGTTGTGGCAGCTTCCGTGGTTGTTGGAGCCTCTGTAGTTGTGGCAGCTTCCGTGGTTGTTAGAGCCTCAGTGGTTGTGGCAGCTTCCGTGGTTGTTGGAGCCTCAGTGGTTGTGGCAGCTTCCGCCTCTGTGATTGTGCTTCCGTGGAGCCTCAGTGGTTGTGGCAGCTTCTGTGGTTTTCGGATCCTCTGTGGTTGTGACAACTTCCGTGGTTGTTAGAGCCTCAGTGGTTGTGGCAGCCTTCGTGGTTGTTAGAACCTCAGAGGTTGTGGCAGCTTCTGTAGTTGTTGGAGCTTCAGTAGGTGTGGCAGTTTCCGTGGTTGTTGGTGCCTCTGTAGTTGTACCAGTTTCCG
>NW_020870634.1:658756-663756 GCF_003789085.1 Penaeus vannamei | reverse complement strand
TACCAACGCCCTTAGACAAGAACACCTGCTTGAGATAACCTTCAGTGTTCCTTCTAAGATCTCTCAGGCACGTAAAACTGATGAGTGAAGAAGGTTTATAACAGCAAAAAGGCGAGGGAAGTTTGAATGCCAGACTGCACGGGTAGACTCGTATTTTCACAAGGTGTATTGATTGGTTCGATGCTCATATTTTTATCGTCTGTGTTCCGAAATAAGAGATTAGACATGTTGAAATATATCTAGACTGATTTGTTGAATCATTTTAACTCAAAGAGGCACTCGATTTGTAGTTTATACTCATTTGATAACTACTAGCCGCTCAGTTGCAAGTATTTCATCAGATGGGAATGATCTCCTAAGATATCTCTAATTATGGGATTTTTATGGTTATTGATTATAGATTGCAAAAATCCTTCTGTTCTATTATTTTCACAGTTGATTCCTATGATGTCTTCCTATTCATCTCACTCACTCTCTTTTGTTTTGATATCGGAGGTTCGATGTATGATTTATCTTCTTGTTTTTCATTCTCCGTCTTTTTTTTCTCTCGATCTTTCTGTCTGTCTATCAGTTTATCTATTCATTAATCTATCTGTCTACCTATTTATCTTTTTGTCTGGCTACCTACCTACTTACCTGCCTTCCTATCTGCATATCTATCTATTCTTTTACCTTTATGTTTTTCCTTGTATTTAGCTATCTATTCACATCTCTTTCTCTCTCTCTCACTCTCTCTCTCCCTCTCTCTCTCTCTCTCTCTCTCTCTCTATATATATATATATATATATATATATATATATATATATATATATATATATATTTCTCTCTCTCTCTGTCTCTCACTCTATCTGTCTAACTCCCTATCTATCTGCCTGTCTATCTATCTATCTTTCTCCTTCCCTCCCTCCATCCATCCCCCCCTCCTTCCATCCCTCCCCTGTCCACCCCCCCCCGCTTGCCCGCTGCATTTTATTTTAATTCCACCTCCTCTGCCTCTGACGCAGACTTAATAATATCGAGATGAAGGTCGTTAAAAGGTCGCCTCCATTTTTAGCATAAACTTGATAACCGTGTTCATCGTGGGATTCTTTGCCAGGGATCCTTTCTCTGAAGATTGTTATTGCATGTCCTTGCAACAGGAAGATGATCTTGTCCATGGGGCGTTATAATGAGATGTCTGTCATTGATTCTGGGAAATGTTATTCTTCAGAAGATGTTTTCGGTTTTTTGCTTTTGACTTTTTTTCTGTTTCTCTGTTTCTTGGTCTTTAAGTTTGATTTTTTTTCTTTCTTTTTCTTTGTTTTTTTCTTCTTTTTCTGTCTCTATGTTTCTCTGTTTCTTGGTCTTTAATTTTGATTTTTTTTTTCTTTTCTTTTTTTTTCTTTTTATCTCTGTTTCTCTGTTTTTTTGTCTTTAAGTTTGATTATTTTTCTTTTCCTTTTTGGTTTTCCTTTTTATCTCTGGGTTTCTATGTTTCTTGGTCTCTCCTTTGATTTTTCTTTTTTTTTCCTTTTTCTTTTTCTTTTTTTCTTTTTTTTTTTGGGGGGGGGTCCGTTTACGTTGGTTCTTTTTCTTGTTTTTGTTCTATTTCTGGAGTTGTTCTGTTTGAGTTGCTATCCATGTTATATGCTTTGTTCGTTTTGTTCTTGTTCTCTGCCAGTTCTCTTTGTTGGTGATATTTCACTCTATAACAAAAGGGGTAAAATGTTCAGTTATATCTGTTTTTCATTTGCATTTGGACTTTGTCGTTAGACTTGGCTACCACGAGCCTTGCGAAGCCGGTGATGTGGCAAAAAGGAGGAAGAAAACTGCAGAGTGGGTAGGTCTTGATGTTTCTTCGTATCGTATAATCTGTTTTTTGTCTTTGTTTTTTTTTCTCAAAATATATTCGTATAGGTATATGGGCCTGTACTATCAATAACGACACAGAAATAACGTTTGGTGCGATAATTCCGGCATAAAACATCTTAAAGAACTGTCAATTCAAAGTCAGTACAGAACTTAAGGACATGCATCCGGCTCCTTCCCCAGCAATTGCATGAACCATCTGCTTTTTTTTCCCTTTGAACTTCAAGATTAAATGTCTAAAGTCGCGAGCCTAGCAACCCCTTGGCGCTGCCGGTCCCCGATAGGTCAGGAGGCCACCGAAGCTTCGAGAACTTGCAAGCATTCCCCCCCGGTCGTGATAAGGGAAAGGCCCCCATAGCCCAAGAAATGCGTAGTTATGGCCGGCATGGATACTAACCCGTTTCCGCGCGCACGAACCGCCGTGTCGACGTAACAAGCGGGGAACAGAGGAGATTAGGGTCGCGACGCTCCTCCTCCGTCCAGGGACTTCCCCGAGGACCCACTAAACCTTTTACGAATTTGATGAACCTCTGGCATATCGGCGGAGGCTGCGGGAGGCCGACGGGGAGGCGGTGCTGCCACGTGGGACTGTCCCCGTGGGGATGCGCCGGCCTCGGAGCTGCCTTGGGGAAGCGGGGGAACGGCGGCAGTGCGGCGAAAGGGCTCGGAGGGACAATTTTCCTCATTGTCCCGATATTCGAACATAGTCGGAAGATGGCATGCAGTACCACCTGCGTCCAGATTCGTAATATCGCGGCGGCTTTGCGTGCCATTACGGAACGCTTCTCGCTCGGGGCTGTCGGATTGGCACTCCGTGGCACTTTGCCGAGAAGGCTGAAAGGCTGAGCCGAGGAAAAGCCTCCTCCTTCAGGGCAATATCAGCCTATTACACCATTGGCCGTGAAGCGAAAGGAGCAAAAAACTCGGGACAGCTCGATCCTAGAAGTGGGCCAAGTGCGACGCCAGCACACCCTCGGCGTCCTGAGGATCACCCGCCACGAGGAGCCCTTCCGCGACCTTGAGAGCCCTGGAGAGCCACCCTTCCCGACCCTTCCCGGCCCCTTGGAGAGCGATGCAAAGGCCGGCCCGGAGAGTTCGTTGGCACAGGTAACAGCCTCCTCCCCCCCCTCCCCTCCCTCTCCCCAGTCCCCGTCTGGATCCTCCTCGACCCCGAATCTCTGCAAAGAATCGCTTTTTTGTTTCTCTTCGATCGGAAGCCCTTCAGAACGGCGCCATTCGCTGAAGGGAAAAGGTTAGTGGACCTTTGTCGTTCCGTAGAGACGCAGCCGAGGGAGCCGAGGGAGCCGAGGCGCCGAGAAAAAGAGGTCTCTCCGCGCGCTTTTTCGGAAACCTGATATTTTTACCTTTTTGTTGTTCTTCTCATATTTATCCCCATCATTATACTCCATCTGGGACTTTTTTTAATCCCATAAATCTTTTATGGCTGAATGACATTGACTTTCAATTTTAGTCAATGGCAAAAGGGTGACTACGTGCTGGGTTAACCTGTTGTGAAGATCGCCATTTTGTTTCCCGAAAGAGCCTTGGCCGTGAAGTGACACTTGTTTGGCGGTCAGATTTTAGTGTATGTTTTATTGTGTTCCATGCATATATCTCTTTACATAAATATGTATCTATGTAGACTGATACACGCACGCGCGTGTGTGTGTGTGTATCTATCAATTTATCTATCTATATTTCTGAGTGTGTGGGTGTGTTGTGTGTGTGTATATATATATATATATATATATATATATATATATATATATATATATATATATATATATATATATATATATATATATATATATACATGCATACTGCTATGACCTCATCTGCACAGGCTCCCATGAAATCGTCTTTTCCTGACCGCCGGTCGTGACTGACTTCCTCCGTCATCAGCTACAAATATCATACATTTTTGACATCCATCATTATTCATGCTTACGACTGACAATCTTCGGTAGTATTCAAACCTAATCGCATTTGCAGTGATAATAAAATGGAAAAAAAACGTCTTACCTAAACGCAGGAGGCGGAACTAGTTTGTGTGTAATCCCGCGTAAATCAAGCCCCGTTTGCCGCGTGTATTCTTCCGCGAAACGTTTTACTTACGACAAAAAGGTTAGTTTCTCTGAAATTTAAATTTGAGAGGATTAGTTTTATCGTTTTCTTCTTTTCTTTCTCCCTTTTCTTACTTGCTTTAATTTTTTTCTCTTTTCCATTCTCATCTCCTCTCTCTCTCCTCTCTCTCTCCTCTCTCTCTCTCTCTCTCTCTCTCTCTCTCTCTCTCTCTCTCTCTCTCTCTCTCTCTCTCTCTCTCTCTCTCTCTCTCTCTCTCTCTCTCTCTCTCTCTCTCTCTCTCCCTCCCCTCTCCCTCTCCCTCTCCCTCTCCCTCTCCCTCTCCCTCTCCTCTCCCCTCTCCCTCCCTCCCTCTCTCTTCCTCCCCCTCTCTCTCTTTATCAATCCATCTATTTCTCCCTTTTAGTCACTCCCTCTCATCCCTAAAATTGAGTGACACCCGACAGCTTCAAGCGTCTAACAAGCGTGGATCAGGGAATTGAATAGCCTTTTCAATATGTTTAAATAGCTGATCGATCCATGCCTTCCCTCATATCCTCACATAAAGGTAAATGTCGATCTCAGGAGCAGATAAGGATTAAAAGGCCATTGTATGCTTATCAAAATTTAAATTCCCTCTTTTTTTTGGAGTGGGTTACGAGCGTACAAGAAAACCCACCGAGAAAACTAGTACAAAGGTGCGGTATATATTTAGTTCCTCTTATTATGGAAACTAGTTAGCATTAGCTTTACTACGATAAAAAAGATGCAGTTTTAGAGCTGGAAAAGATCACCAGACTTATGCAGCGGTTCCTAAAAAAAAAAGTTCGTAAAAAAGTTAGATTTAAAAACAGATCACAAATGATTGTTTAATTTTGACGCGACAAACAGGTTGTGGGTTTGGTGTGAAGGTTAGTTGTTGTTGCTTACATTAGCAGTATTTTTAGAATTTCTCTCACCCTCTCTCTCTCTCTCCGTCTTTCTATCTCTCATCTCTCTCATCTCTCTCTCTCGTCTCTCTCATCATCTCTCTCTCTCTCACGCCTCTCCTCTCTCTCTCGACGCTCTCCATCTCTCTCGTCTCCTCTCTC
>NW_020870634.1:608944-646444 GCF_003789085.1 Penaeus vannamei | reverse complement strand
CAGGGCGAGAGGATAGAAGAGCATGAGCGAAGGCAAGCAAAAGCTCAAGTAAGGAAAGGGATTAAGTGGAAGGAAAGGAAAAGAGAGGGGAAGGAAGAGAAGAAGAGAAGACGAACGGGAGAAGAGGAGTTAAGGAATGGAAAGAGCAAAGAGTGATTTGATAAAAGGAATTAAAAGGGGGAGAAAAAAGAGGGAATGGGAAGAACATGAAAATATGGCAAAGGGAAGGAAAGAGAAAAGTAAAGGGAAAGGAGAGGGGTAAGGGAACCTCACGAGACGGAGTGCCGCAATAGCCGGGATTGATAAAAAGGGGCCCCCTACTCGCAGACAGCAGCAAAGGCCACATGTCAGGATGCGGAAAAAGACAGACGGCGGCGAAGCAAGGATGTGGAGCGGGAGGGGGAGTGCTCAGCTGTGCATTAATGAGGGTGAGTAATGGTGAAGTGCGAGTGGGGAAGAAGAGTAGTGATAAAGGAATGTTGAATGACAAAAAAGCGTAGAAAAGAGGTGATAACCGGTAGAGGAGGAGAGAGAGAGAGAGGGAGAGTGAAGGGGAGAGGGAGGGAGAGCCACGAGATAAGAGAGGATGGAAGAAAAGGGTGATAGGAAGAGAACGGATATATTTGGAGTAGAACTGTCGGAATGAAAGATGTAAATCCAGGAATGAGCAGTGGAAATTACCCAGAGAGAGAGAGAGACCGAGAGAGAGAGTAGAGAGGTATTTAGTTGACGGATGATATGATGAAGATATGGAGAGGGGAGAGATGAGAGATCGAGTGATTGAGAGAGAGAGACAAAGATTTATTGAGTAATTACGATTGAGACAATGGCTGGTTCACAAGGAATCAATGTAGAATGAGGAAGAGGGACAGAGAATAGCGTCGGCGTATTGAAGAGCATTGATAAAGAAACCCAACCTTCAATCTTTGCCTCTTCTCACATCTATCAATTCAAATTCTGCACACTCAAACATCTATCATCCAATTGCACACTCCACAATCATCTACCAAATCAATTGCACACCACAATCTTATCATAAATTGCAACACTCACAATCTATCAATCAATTGTCACACTCCACCAATCTTTCAATTCAATTGCCCACACTTCACATTCTTATCAAATCAATTCACACTCACCAATCTATCAATCAATTCCACACTCACAATCTATCAATCAATTGCACACACTTCACAACCCTTTCTACCAATCAATCTCGCACACTCACAATCTATCAAATCAATTTCACACTCACAATCTATCAATCTAATTGCATCACATCCACAAATCTATCCTATATTCATTGCACACTCAACAATCTATCAATCAATTGCACACTTACAATTCTATCAATCAATTGACACTCACATCAATCTATCAATCAATTGCACACTCACAATCTATTCAATTCAATTGCACACTCACAATTCTACAATCAATTTGCACACTCACAAGTCTCTATCAATCAATTGCACACTCACAATCTCATCTATCAATCCATCAATCAATTTGCACACTCACAATCTACCAATCAATTGCACACTCACAATCTATCAATCAATTGCACACTCACAATCTATCAATCAATTGCAGACTCATAATCTATCAATCAATTGCAGACTCGCAATCTGTCAACCAATTGCAGACTCACAATATATTTATCTACCGCAGACTCACAATCTATCAATCAATTCTCACTCTACCGCAGACTCACAATCTATCAATCAATTGCAGACTCACAATATATTTATCTACCGCAGACTCACAATCGCATCAACCAATTGCAGTAGTTCATTTATAGACTCAATGAAAAGAACAATAACATTCACAGGTTACTCAAAATACTCATCCCCTGCTCTTTCCTCTCCAGTCTTACCTTCATAAATAATTTCCTAAAATTAAAAATAATAATAATAAATAATAATAATGATGATGATAATGATAATGATAATAATAATAATAATAATAATAATAATAATAATAATAATAATAATAATAATAATAATAATAATAATAATAATAATAATAATAATAATAATAATAATAATAATAATAATAACAACAACAACAACAATATTAATAAATAATGATGATATTAACAATTACAATAATAATAACAATAATCGCAATAATAATTATAACAATAACAACAACAATAACAAGAAGAAAAATCACAAAAATAATAACAATAACAATAATAATTCATCGGCCTGTCCTTGTCTACCGTGCCGTTCTTCTTGTTCATCGGCTTGTTCTTCTTGTTCCCATCCTGCTCATCTTTATCGCCCTTTTTCCATGTTCATCATTCTATTCCTGTTCATCGCCCTGTTCTCCATGTTCATCATACTACTCCTGTTCATCGCCCTGTTCGTGTTCATCATCCTATTCTTGTTCATCGCCCTGTTTTTCTTGTTCGTCGTCCTGCTCTTCTTGTTCATCGCCATGTTCTTCTCGTTCGCCGTCCTGCTCATCTTTACCGCCCTGTTCTCCATGTTCATCATTCTATTCCTGTTAATCGCCCTGTTCTTTCTGTCCATCGCCCTGTTCTTGTTCGCCCTGTTTCTGCTCTTCTTATCAATCGACCTATTCTTCATGATCATCAACCTATTCGTACCCGCCGCCCTGTTCTTCCTGTTCATCGCACTGTGCTAATGAGTTCTCTAACGCGTCCGAGATGCAACCGAGCGACGCCACGGTTTTGGACACAAAGCGGGTCCTTTGTACGTCACAGGGCGATAGGGACTTACCATAATCAAGAGGCGACTAATAGCAGATATTATAAGGCCAGATTTTTTTTTTTTTTTTTTTTTTTTTTTTTTTTTTTAACGGACTCAAATTATAATTTTAGCTTTCCATTTACTTTTTTTAGTAGAGGGTGGGGGAAAAGGAGAGGGAGAAAAAGAGATCGCGGAGGGAGAGAGCGAAGAGAATGATATATATAGAAAGAAGAGAGAGAGAGAGAGAGAGAGAGAGGAAGAGAGAGAGAGAGAGAGAGAGAGAGAGAGAGAGAGAAGAGAGAGAGAGAGAGGAGAGAGAGAGAGAGAGAGAGAGAGAGAGAGAGAGAGAGAGAGAGACCCGAGAATTTCCCTATCTTCCCGCTTCCCATCCTTCCCCACCTTTATTCCCCTCGCCCTTACCCCTCTCATTCGTTACTTCGCCTCCCACTTAAGTCCCGCCAGCATGGAAGAGGGAGATGGAGAGACTATCAAAGGGAAGGAGAGGGAAAGTAAACAAAAGGAGGAGAGGCAGAGAAAGGCCGAGCATATGGAAAGTAGACCAGGGATTTAAATCTGATTGCCTGACTGATTGAATGATACACATGCACATGCACGCACACACACACACGCGCACACACACACAAACTTCTCTATCTGTCCCCGTGTCTGTCTCTCTCTGTTTCTCTCGTTCTCTCTCTCTTCCTCTCTTTTCTCTTCTCCTTCTCTCTCTTTCTTTCTCTCTCTCTCTCTCCCTCTCTTCTTTCTCTCTCTCTCCCCTCTCTTTCCTCTCTCTTCTCTCTCTCTCTCTCTCCCTCTCTTTCTTTTCTCTTCTCTCTCTCTCTCTCTCTCTCTCTTTCTTTCTCTCCCCCTCTCCCCCTCTCCTTCTCCTCCTCTCTCTCTTCCTCCCTCACCTCTCCTCTCCCACCCCCTTCTCCATCTCTCTCCTCCCGTCTCCCTTCTCTCTCTCTCCCCATCTCCTCTCCCTCTCCCCTCTCCTTCTCTCCCTCCCCTATTTCACTCTCCTCCTCTCTCCCACTCCTCTCTTCCTCTCCCCTCCTCTCCCTCTCTCTCTCTCCTTCTCCTTCCTTAATATGAAAAAAGAAACAATCCAAAATCCAAAACAAACCCCCTTTTAAAACAACCTTTCTTCAAATCCTTCTCCCCCATTTCCCCCTCCCCTCCCCCTCCATTCCCCTCCCCCCATCCCCATTACGGACCTATTATGACCCTATTAGAACCCCCCCCCCCCCACCACGGGACCTTCTTAGCGCGCGGGGGATGAAATATCACACTGGCGGACGGCGCTTAATTCTTTTCCATTGATAGCATTCAGCTTCCAGTCCTTCGGGTACTTCAGCCCGAGCCTCATCTGGGCTCTCTCTCCCTCTCCTCTTCCCTCTCGCTCTTCGGTCTCGGTTCTTGCGTTTTGGTCTGGTGTGTCTATCACTCTGTCTGTCTATCTATATCTCTTTTCTCTCTCTTTCCCTCTGCCTCTCTCGTTCCCTCTCACATTCTCTCTCTCTCTCTCTTTCCCTCTTACTCTTTCTTTCCCCTCTTACTTTCTCTTCTCCTCTTCACACATTCTTTTTCCCTCTCACATTATTTTTCCCTTCACACTCTTTTCCTTCTCACATTCTCTTCCCGCTTACTCTCTTTCCATATCACTCACTCTTTCCCTCTTACTCACTCGTTCCATGTCACACTCTCTGTCCCTCTCACTCATTATTTCCCTCTACCTTTTCCTTCTCACTCATTATTCCCTCTACCTCTTTCCTTTCCTTCTCACTCACTCCTTTCCCCTCTTCCTCTCTTTCCTTTTCACTCACCCTTTTCCTCTCATATTCTCTTTCCCTCTCACTCTCTCTTTTCCTCTCACTAACTCTTTCCCTCTCACTCTCTCTTTTCCTCTCACTAACTCTTTCCCTCTCACTATCTCATACTTTCTTTCAATCTCACTCATTCTTTCCCTCTCACATTGTCTTTCCTTCTCACACACTCTCTCTTTCCCTTTCACATTCTCTTTCCCTCTCTCATTAGCTCTTTCCCTCTCACTCTCTCTTTCCTTCTCACTCTCTCTTTCCCTCTCACATTCTCATTCCCTCTCACTCTCCATCTACTCGTACCCCCCTCCCCCTCCCCCTCCCTCTCTCATTCTTCTACGTTCCATATGAGCTCCCACTCGCCCTCCCCCACCTCCCACCTTTCCCCCCTCCCCCGAACAGATGTTTATAGGCTCCCCCGTCCCTCCCCCCGTCCCCCCAACCCCTGTGCGGTTTGGGTAGGACTACGGCTTGCAATAAACCTCTATGTTGCAAACCGTTATGCCCCATTTTTACGGCCCCGGCGGTGTATATAGGCTGTGGCCACGTTACTGGGGACGGGGGAGAGGAGAGGGAGGGTAAGGAGGAAGAAGGGAGATGGAAAAATGAGGGAGAAGGGGAGAAGAAGGGAGATGAAGAAATAGGAGAAGGGGAAGAATGGAGATGAAGAAATGAGGAAAGGGAGATGAAATGAGGGAGGAGGAAGAAGGGAGATGAAGAAATGAGGGAGAAGGGGAAGGGGGATGAAGAAATGAGGAGAAGGGGGAAGAAGGGAGATGAAGAAATGAGAAGGGAAAAAGGGAAAGTGTGGAAATGAGGGAGATGAAGAAAATGAGGGAAAGGGAAGAAGGCGAGTGCTGGAAGAAAGGTAAGGACCTAGGATGGGAGAGGGCAGAGAGAGGGCAGAAGGGAGAGAGAGAGGGAGNGCCCTCCTCCACCTCCCCCCTTCCGCTCGTCCCTCCGAACAGATGTTATAGGCTCCCCGTCCTCCCCCCGCCCCCATACCCCCTGTGCGGTTTGAGGTAAGGACTACGGCTCTGGCAGTATAAACCACTCTTGGTTGCAAACCGTTATGTCCCCATTTTTTCGGCACCGGCGGTGTATATAGCTGTCGGCGCACGTTAACTGGGACGGGGAGAAGGAAGGAGGGTAAAGAAGGGAAAGAAGGCGAGAATGAAAAGAGAGAAGGGGGAAGGACAGGGAGATTGAAGAAATGAGGGAGAAGGGGAAAGGCATGGGAGATTGAAGACATGAGAGGAGAAGGGAGATTGAAATGAGGGAAGGAGGAGAAGGAAGGGGGTGAAGAAATTGAGGGAGAAGGGGGAAGGAAGGGAGATGAAGAAATGAGGAGAGAAGGGGGAAGAAGGGAGATGAAGAAATGAGGGAAAAAGGGAAATGTGGAAATGAGGGAGATGAAGAAATGAGGGAAAGGGAAGAAGGGGCGAGTGCTGGAAGAGGTAAGGACCTAGGATGGGAAGAGGGCAGAGAGAGGGGCAGAAGGGAGAGAGAGAGGGAGAGGGAAGAAGAGATAAAGACGGGGGAAGTAGGAAGGTAGGATGGAGGAGAGGAAAGGGGGGATTGGGATAGCAAGAGGGGTGGGAAGTAGGGCGGTAAGGCGTGGGGAGAGGGGGGGGGAGAGACAGGAGAGGGGTTGGGGGGGGGGCAAAAAGCTCATATACCTTTATTATGGAAAAAAAGGAAGACATACGGTGAGAGAGATTCGGAGGGGTGGGGAGGGAGAGAGCAGAAAGAGGAAGGGAAGATGGAGAAAGAAAGGAAGGAGGAGGAGGAGAAAGTGGAATAGGTGAGGAAGACTGAAAACATCTAATAATCTGGCTAATAAAGGACAGAAAAGAGGGATTGACTGTGGTGCGTGTGCGTGAGATCGGTCTCTTTCTATCCATCTATTCCTTATGGACAGAGATAAACAGGTAAATAGGTAGATAGATTGCTATATGATAAAAAGAAGAGAGAGAGAGATGTGAGGGAAAAGAGAATGAGGAGAGGACAGGTGAAGAAAAAAGAGGAAAGGAGAGGAGAGGAGCGGAGAAGAGAGAAGAGAAAAAAACGAGCAAACTGAAAAAGGAAAGAAAAAACACCCATTCCCTTCCCCTACCACACACACACACACACACACACACACACACACACACACACACACACACACACACACACACACAACACACACACACACAACACACACAGGCGACACACACACAAACAAGGAAACACACACACACACAACCAAAAGAACGACACACACACACACACAAACAAACAACCCCCCCAAACCAGCCCCCACAAACAACCCACCCACCCACCACCATCCGCCCACCCGCCCTAGAAAATGCACATAACCCAACATGGGCCGCCCCCCCCCCCGCCCACATCCCTTGATCCTCTTCATCAAAAACAAGGATCCCGCCCCGCCGCCAGATCACCTCGGATCCGCCGAACGCAACCCGCGATTAAATACGAACCAGTCGCGCGCTCTCTGCATGTATATATTTGAGAGAGAGAGAGAGAGAGAGAGAGATTGTCTATTTGTTTATGTGTATGTGTGCATTTACGTATGAGTGTACGTGTATACATGCATACATATACATACACACACACACAACACACACACACAACACATATATGTATATATACACATATGTATGTATATGTATGTATGTATGTATATGTGTATATATATATATATAATATATATATATAATAAATAAATTAATACATTTTAGGGGGGAAGGGGCACAGATAGGTACAAATATCAATCTACTTATATATATACACAAAGAGAATGAGATTGTAAAAAAAATACGTTGGCATAGTTTCCATTCGTTTATCGGCCAATCAATAACAGCAGCAAACAACACACTAACACAACCACACACCCTTTGCCTCACCCTCCAAACACGCGAAAATCTGAATGAAAGAGTGAAAGAAAAAAAAAAAGAGATATATCCCCAAAACGCGAGAATCTGAATAAAAGAGAGAAAGAAAAGGACAATCGCCTTCTTACTCTCCAAACAACCAGACGAAATCTGAATGAACGAAAACCCTGAATGAATGAAAGAAAGAAAAAAAAATCAACCTCCAAAACACGCAAAAAATCTTGAATGAAAGAAAATCCTGAAATAAATAAATAAATAAAAAAGACAATCTACCTCCAAACACTCAAAAACCTGAATAAAAACATAGAAAGACAAAAGACAATCACCCTCCAAGTACGCGAAAATCTGAATGCCAGAAAAACCTGAATGAAAGAGTAAGAGAAAACAGACAATTACCCTCTTGCTCTCCAAACAACCAGTTGCACGCAGAAATCTGAATGAACGAAAACCCCGAATGAAAGAAAGAGAGAAACTTGACCTCAACGCCAAAATGAAACGCAGATAAACACACGTCGGTTGAATTACAAAAGAAAATGAATAAAGAAGGAAAGCATGAAAACAACCAGATAAGAAGAAGAAAAAAGAGAATACGCAAGAATACAAGTTAAAAAAAGAAAAAGAAAATAAAAACGCAATGAAAAGGGAAAAAGAACTTAGAGGAAAAGGGTCATATCGACACGCCGCTGCCACCAAATGAAAGAGGAAGAGTATGTACGAAAACAAGGGGGGGGGGAAGGGAGGAAGGAGAAACGTGGGAGAATGGAGGGAGGAGAGGAAAGGGGCGCGGATGGGAGAGGGAGGAGGGGGGCAGAGGTGGGGGAGGAGGGGGTGGGCAGACGTGTGGGGGGAGGTAGGGGAAAAGGGAGGAGGGGGGATAGAGGTGTGGGGGGATGTAGGAGGGAGTGGGAGGTGAGAAAAAAACGGAGGAAAGGGGGGGAGAGTGGAGGGAGATAGGGAGAGGTACAGAGAGGCAGAGGAAAAAGGGGGAAAGGTAAAGGAAATGAAGAAAAGAAAGGAAAGGAGAGGATGAGGTAACAAGAGAGGGATAAAGACAAAAAAGGGGGGAGGAGGAGGAGTGCGTGGGAGGGGCTTAGAAGGAGGAGGAGGAAAAGAAGGAGGAGGAGGGAAGAAGGTAGGAGGAGGAGAAAGAAGGAACAAGGAGGAGAAGGAAGAGGGAAGAAGGAGGAGAAGTAAGAGGGAAGGAGGGGGAAGAAGGAGGAGAGGAGGAGCAAGGGAGGGGGAGGGGGAACAAGGAGAGGGGGGGGGCATGGAAAAGAGAAAGGTGTAAATCTTTGGCGTAAACCCTTCCTGCGGTGGGCAAGACGTTTTGCAGGGGGGGAAGGGGGAGGGGAGGCAAGACGTTTGAGGGGCAAGAAAAGCCATAAAGATCAGGGTAACGGTCTGCAACTGTCGCGTTTATTGCACGACCCCCCCCCCCATTATCTCCAAACCTCCCACCCCATACACTCTTTTCTTCCTCATACTTCTATTCTTCCTTCTCCTTATTTTTTATTTTTTCTCTTTCTTCTCCTCCTCAATCTCTATCCTTCCCCTCCCTCCCTCCTCCTCCTCCTCTATCCTTCCCTCACCCACCCCTCTTTTAGCCCTTCTCCCTCCCTCTCACATTCCTCTACTCCCTTTCCCAAAATCAGTAAATTAAATCATGATCACGCATTCATGATCATCACTTGTTATGAAAATCATCACCTCATAAATTCTTCACTGTTGATATTAACCTCTCATTGTATCTATTCGTTATCGTTATTTTCATCACTATCATTACCACCACCAATCATACCGTTATTATATTAGTATTAGTATTAGTATCATTATCACTACCATTACCATCGTCATTACCATAATGACTATCATCATCATCATCATCATCATCATCATCATCATCGATCATCATTACCATCACCATTATATAATGAGTATCATCACCATCATTACCATGGCCATTACTAGAATGGCTGTCATCATCATCGTCATTACCAGGCTATTACCATCATCATCATCATCATTACCAAGGCTATTACCATCATCATCATCATATCACTATTCTGCATTATCATCATCATCATCCTCATACTCATATCACTTCCGCTACCTCGTCATCACCATATCGAACGACTATTTTCTTCAATTCCTCCACCTCTCTTCGTCCCTGCATCATCAATACCTTTCACTCTCTCATTATCGCCCGTCTTCTTCACCGTCTTCTTCTCTCTCCTTCGGAAATTCCTCTTAACGCCTCTCTCTTCACCTGTCTACCTTTATCTATCGATCAGTTCGTCTGTCTATCTGTATTGTCTTTTTGGTCTCGTATCACTACCATTGCACTGACATCTCAATCTGCATCAACTGACTTCTCCATTTTTGATGTCTACGTCTTCATCTAGCTTCCTTCTACTTCATACTCTTCTCTATCTACTTTAGCTACTCCTTCTACTTCATCTACTTCTTCTTATCTACCTACTTCACCAACTCCTTCATCTACTTATTTATCTATTTCAACCACTCCTTCTATTTCATCTACTTCTTCTTTACCTACTTCATCTACATCTACTTCAACTACTACTTCATCTACTCCTATTTCTTAATCTACCTCACCTACTCCTTCATCTACTTCTTCTTTATCTACTTAACCTACTCCTTCTACTTCATCTACTCCTTCTTAATCTACTTCACCTACTCTTACTTCATCTAATCCATCAACTTCTTTATCTACTTCACCTCCTCCTTTTACTTCATATACTTCTACTTCTTTTTTCTACTTTTTTATCTACTCCTTCTACCTCACCTACTTTCTATTTCTTCATCCACTCCTACTTCTCGACTTTTTCATCTACTCCTTCTACCTCTCTTCTATTTCGTCCAGCTCCGTTAGCTAATCTACTCCGAACTTTATCTACCACTTCACATCCTCTCCCCCTCCTCTTCCCCTTTTTATTCGACCTTTCCCTCTCCCTTGCTTCTAATCTCGTCTACTTTTCTAATTCCCCTTTCTTCTTATCTTCTTCCCCCTTCGTTTATTTGTTTTCTTAAAGCCTTTGTCTCTCTCTCTCTCTCTCTCTCTCTCTCTCTCTCTCTCTCTCTCTCTCTCTCTCTCTCTCTCTCTCTCTCGTCTCGTTCTTCTCTCTCTCTCCGTCTTCTCTGTTCTCGTTCTTTCTCTCTCTCTCGTCTCTTCTTCTCCTCTTCTCTGTCCTCTCGTTCTCTCTCACTTCTTTGTCTCTTCTCTCTCTCTCTCGTTCTTTCTCAGCTCTCTCTCTCTCTCTCTCTCTTCTCTCTCTCTTCTTCTCTCATCTCTCTCGTCTCTCATCGACTCTCTCTCCTCCTCTCTATCTCTCTCTCTCTCTCGTCTCTCCTCTCCTCTATTCTCTCTCTCCTCTCTTCTACTACCATCTTCTCTCTAATCTACTCTCATCCTCTCTCTTCTTCTCATCTCCTCATAACTCCCTCTCGATTCTTTCTTCTCTTTCTCTTCTGCTGTCTTCTCTTCCTCTCAATACATTCCTCTCCAACTCGAACCAATGTTATCTAACAAAAAAAAACATTATTATACTTTTTTATACTACCTATCTACTTTGGTTCATCTATCTTATCTTTTTCTTTGTTTATATCTGCTTTTCCCCTTCCCCTTCCCTCTCCTTCTCACTTCTTTCCATAACAAAAACCTTACTATTATTCTATTCCGTCTTATAAATAAATCGTTAAATCTCAAATCCGTTTTCCCCTTCCTCTTCCCCCCTCTTTCCCCTTTCTGTTCTCCTCTACATTTTCTACCTTATCTACATCTGCTTTTCTCTAATTAAATAATCGTCTCCTACGTATTTACTTACCTTTTATCGTTTTATATTCTCTTTTTTTTTTTCGTTTTTTACAATCCTTACTTCTCTTTTTCCTGTTCTTTTTCTGCTACGTTCCTCATTCTTTTTACCTCCCACTCCCCTCCCTTTTACCTTCCTAGCATCTACAATTAAGGATGAAAAAAGAAGGAAAAAATAGACGACGATGAAAAAGGTCGTACAAAAGTAAAAAATAAAACATTGAAAAATAGATAGATAAATAAATAAAAACTAACTATAAAACTAACTAACTAAATCAATAAAAAGTAAGTCTAAAATAAACATTGAAAAATAATAAATAAATAAAAAAGCAAGACGAGGCTTGAGAGTCCACGACCGAAAATCAGCTGGAAACCCCCGGGACCCCTACATCAGCGCTTCGTCGCCCTCACCATCGCCAATCGCTTCGGAAACCTTTCGGGAAAACCCTCGACAAAATCCCCCGAGGGAAGCCTTCGGAAACCCCTCGAGAAGCCTCCACAGATCCCCTCCGGAACCCCTTTAAAAACCCCTTCAGAAACCGTTCTTATATCCCCTCTGGAACCCTATCGGAAACCCCTTCAGGAACCGATCTAGAACCACTCTGAAACTCTTCGGAAACCCCTTCAGGAACCGATCTAGAACCACTCTGAAACTCTTCGGAAACCCCTTCAGAAACCGATCTAGAACCACTCTGAAATCTTCGAAACCCCTTCGAGAACCCTATCAGAAACCCTTCGAAAGCCCCTCCGGAACTCCTATCAAAAACCCCTATGGGAACCCTTCGGAAATCCCTCCAAATCCTCACAGAAACTACTTAGGAAAAACCCCTCTGGCAGCCCCTTCGGAAACCCTATCTGAAATTCCTTCGTGAACTCTATCGGAACCCCTTCGGGAACCCTATCAGAAACCCTATCAGGATCCCCTCTGAAACCCTTCGGAAACCTCTCTGGAATTCTTCAAAAATCCCTTCGGGAATCCCTCGAAAAAACTCCCTGGGAGCCTTCAGAAACCCCTTGGGAACCACTCGAAAACCCTATTAGAAACCCCTTGGGAACCTTCGAAACCCTATTCGAAACCCCTTGGGAATCCCTCGCAAACCCCTCTCGAACCCTATCAAAATCCCCTTCGGAAAACCCTTCGGAAACCCTTCAGAAATCCCTCGGGCCTTCCACACGATGGCTACGGCCTGTAAAATCAAGGAGGGATCCGAGGCCTGCGTCCCCCTACCCCCCCTACCGCCCTACCCCCCTCTCCCTCTACCCCTTCCCCTCTTACCTCTACCCCCCCACACCTACTCCGAGGGACGCCTACCCCCCCCCCCTCCCTTCCCTTTCGCTGTGGTTCGTTATTCTCTTATTATTCTCTTACTCTTTTGCGTGAACTGTTTATGTCATTTAGATAATTTCTATCATCTATTTACACTTTTTTGTTGTCATTTGTGTGTGTGTGTGTGTGTGTGTGTGGTGTGTGTGTGTGTGTGTGTGTGTGTGTGTGTGTGTGTGTGTGTGTGTGTGTGTGTGTGTGTGTGTGTGTGTGTGTGCGTGTGTGTGCGTGTGTGTGTGTGCGTGTGTGTGTGCAAGTGCGTTGCGCCGTGCGTGAGCAAAGACTACGCTAAAATTACTACGCTAAAATCCTGAAGCGTTTTCATAAAAAAACAACAACAATAAGGTTTTCATAATCACAAGAACAATTATAAACAATTACAAAGAACACGCAAAACACCGTAATCCCAACAAACAAACAAATTAAAAAAAACATAACAAGTGACAAAACGAGCGCGGGAGTAAAAGACGAGGGGTGGGTGGGGAGGCAGGTAAGGGGGGGGAGGATGGAGGAGGGAGGGACGGGTGGGTACCCCATGGGGCAAATAGGTACAGGGAATAGGCAAAAGGGGGCAGAGAGGGGGGGGGCAGGGAGAGTGGGGGGCATAAAAAAGGGGTATAGGGAGGGTAGGGGGTACTAGGTGAGGGGGTAGGGGGAGTGGGGGGGATCCGCCTTAGGCTTAGGAGCGAAAAGGCGGGAAACGGAAGGGGAAAAAGGCGGGAAAAGTGGCGGTTGACGATAAAGGGGTGGGGGAGGGGGAGAGGAAGGGGAGGAGCAGGAGGAGGAAGAAGAGGGGGGAGGAAGAAGAAGAAGAAGAAAAAGAAGAGGAGGTAGGGTGGGGGAAGAGGAAGAAGAAGAATGAGAAGGAGGAGGAGGAAGAGGAGACGAATAAGAAGAAGAAGGAGTAGAAGGAAGAATAAGAGGAGAAGAACGAATAGAAGAAAAAGAAGACGGAGAAGGAACGGAAAGAAACGGAAACGGAAACGGAAAAGGAGAAGAAAGAAAAGATAAAGACAAAAAAGAAGAGGGCAAACAGAATAAAAGAAGAGAAGGAACAAGAGGACGAGCAAAAACAAAAGAAAAAGGACGAAAAAGATATCCCGAAGGATGGGCGTGTGGGCGGGACCGAGGAAGGAAAATAAGGAAGTAAGAAAGAGAGGAATAGGAGGAAAAAAGGAAAAGAAGAAATAGAGGAAAAAAGTAAAAGAATATCGAAAAATAGGTAGAAAGAATAAGGAAAAAAAGGAATAAAATATAGAAAAGCAGGAAGAAAGAACAAGGGAAAAAAAAGAAGTAATAATATTGTAATACAGAGAAAAAACGTAGAGGGAAAAAATGAAAGAAAGACGAGAGGAAAAAAAGGAGGAAGGATGAAAGGATGGAAGGAGGAGGGAGGAAAATTCCTCTCGGGCGCGGAGGCCTCTTCGCCCGGGCTTGCAACACGATTCCTGCGGAGAAAGGGGGGAGGGAGAAGGGGAGGGGGGAAAGGGGGAAATGAAGGAGGAAGGAGGGGGGAAGGCAAGGAGGGAGGGGGGGGAGAGGCGAGGAGAAGGAGGGGGGAAGGCGAGGAGGATGGAGGAGGGGAGAAGGCGAGGAGGAAGGGGTGGGGTGGGGCGGAAAGGGGAGGGAGGGAGGGAGGTTGAGGGAGACCCCAAAAAACATGGCTGAGATAAACAAGACATAAAAACTCCCCGACGGAGAGACGCACACAAACACACACAACAACACACACAACACACATCTACATGCATATATACGTATTTACCTACGGATGCCTGTATACTATACACCCCTCATATTGTATACATACATACACCCATTACTCAATCTCAAACAATAAACAAATAATAAACAACCGCAAAACAATCACTATATTTCCCGTCCCCCTTCCTCTCCCTCCCTCCTCCCCTTCCTCCATGCACCCTTTCACCCACTTCCCCCTCCCTCCTCCTTATTTATTTTCTCGCAATCTTTTTCTTCCTTTTTCTTTTGCTTTTTGCACGTCCTCTTGCTCCTTCTTTTCTTTTATCCTCTTAGCCCTCTTCTTCTTCGTCTTTTCTTTTTTCTCCCTCTTTTTCCGTTCCGTTTTCTTACTGCTCCGTCTTCTTTTTCTCCTTCTTTTTTCTTCTTTTTTCCCCCTTCCTTCCTTCTTCCTTTCTCTTCTTCTTCTCTTCCTTCCGACCAACGAGAAGAGCACGGGCCAGCCTGCTTGCTTCCGACTCCCGACCTGCCACCCGCCGCCGCCGACTCTCACGCAGACGCTAAGAAACCGTCGCTCCACCCCCCCCTCCTCACAAAAAAATAAATAAGTAAAAAATAAATAAATAAATAAAAAATCTGACAAAGCGCTTATAAGAGAAGAGGGACAGAATGGCGCTATTTCGTCATTTCTGCCCCGTATTTTTTAATATTATTAATACCGTGACTAGAAAATGTCCCTTCTCCCCCCAAGAAAACAAAATAATAATAACAATAACAATAACAATAATAATAATAATAATAATAATAATAATAATAATATTAACAATAATCATAGTAATAACAATAATAATGTTAATAATAAAAATAATAAAAATAAAAATAATAAATGAACTAATAAATAAAAATAAAAGGGGGGATATACGACCTTTTCCATACATCTCTCTATCTCTATCTTACCATCTTCAAATGTAGATTACGACTGAAAAGACACTTTTTTCCCTCGATGCAGACAAACCAGAACACTTCCTTTCCCAATCGTCCATTCACCAGACACCTTTCTCCTGACTCTGACTAAAAGACCAAAACGGTATTTATTGAAATTCGTACCAAAATGTATCGGTCGTGTCAGTCGGGGGCCTATGACAAGTTTTTTTTTCATGAAGAAAACTTTAATCAAATAACGCACGCTTGGGACATTAAAAGCATAAACTTTAAATTAGATTAAAAACAAAATTTCAATATCAAAATACACAACATACAATAAAACAATAACAAAATATTAATAATGGTTATAATAATCATGATGAGAAACACAAGACAAAGAAGTATAATAATAATAATAGTAACAATAACAATAATAACAAAGATGACAAATAACAAACAACAAATAACAGAATTTATAATAAACAAAATAAACAAGCAAATAAATGAAAAAATGAAAAATAAAACTACGGAAAAATGGCAATAATGAAAGAACAAGCAAAGGCCCTAAACTCAGACAGACGCGCAACTCATCCAATCGCGTCATCACAAAACACAGGCGAATAAGCCCGCCCACAAACCCCCATAAACCCATATTTGGACACAGGCATAACACACCCACCCTTGAACCGCATCCATGTTGACAAATGTAAAAATAAATAATAAATAATAAAAATAAAAAATAATTACAAAAAAAAAAAAAATAAATAATAAATAAAAAAAGTATGAATAAGAATATCTTTACAATACAAGAGCTCTGAAGATATCCATTCTCATTCATACCTTTCCTACCCCTCTCCCCCCCTCCCTCATCCCACGTCCTTACGTAAACCACTTCGCAACACGACGGATTCCTTCCCTCTACTCCACATGACTCCACTAATAATGGCTCTGGAAGCTTGCAATATTCCACATCCATCTCTTTAATTGCAACCGGAATGGCCAGGGTGGACAATACCGTGATCCACCGGCGCTCCCTCGCACACGCACTGTCCGCTGGATTTTGTTTTTGTCTTTGTTTTGTTAAATTTGTTTACACACAGATGGCTTCACAAGCGCCTTAGGCTAAGAGGAGTCGATTGCTAAGCCTACTTGGCCTTGTCTGTTAATCCCATTGCTTCTTTTTGTGGAAAGATTGTTTTTTACTTCATTTCGGGAAGTTGTTGACTGTTAACGTTACTCGCATCATCAGCATCATCATTAAAACGATTACGTTATTATCAGTAATAATATTAATTCATGTTGCTACTTGAGCTTGCCTGTTTACCCCACAACTTGACTTTTTCCAAGAAATGGTATTTTTTCCTATCAATTCGAAGAGTAATCATTATTAACGTTACTGACATCAGCAGCACTAACATCCAATTAATTACGTTATTATCAATAACAATATTAACTATATTGCTAATTCATATTTCTATTTGCCTTTGTTTACGCCATAACCTGATTTTTCAATATTTGTTTTCGAAACAGTTTCATTATTAATTATCGTTATTGTTGTCATCAACACTAACATTACATGCATGATTTTATTAGGAATAATAATACCAATTCATACAAAAATCAATAAATCACATTAGCTTCATAATACAATCCTTATTGACAAAGCACGTGTCCGAAGCCATCTGTAAAAGCAAAATTAATAAGAAAATCACAGTAGGAACTCTCGGCCGGTTGGATAAAACCCTGCGAGTCCCGACCCAATGAATCCTCATATGTACGGACATGTACATAAATAAATATATACACAGAAATAAATGTATATACACAAAAAAAATAAATATATACACAGAAATAAATGTATATACACAAAAAATAAATAAATATATACAGAGAAGTAATGTATATACACAAAAATAAATAAATATATACACAGAAATAAATGTATATACACAAAAATAAATAAATATATAAACAGAAATAATTTTAAATACACAAAAATAAATAAATACATACACATAAATAAACGTAAATACACACAAAAAAATATATATATACACAGAAATAAATGTAAATACACAAAAATAAATAAATATGTACACACAAATAAATCTATCAGACATATACATTTACCTATCTATCTATACGGTAGATATGCATGTCTAGACTGACAGACATGCACTCATTTCAGCGCATATGCATGTCCGTATAATGAATATTCGTTGGGTCGGGACTCGCACAATCTTAACAACCCGGCCGTATGTCTAGATATAGGCGCCTCGCTTTAACGGCGGAACAACCGGCTTTTAACAACCCTTTTTTGTGATTGCGGTTCTTTTGAACGACCATTTGTGTTATTGATACATACATTACGATTATTCCTATATCAACCGTGATGTTACTCATAATAAGAATTACAAAATATTTTTAATCATTATTCTTTATTGCTATCACTATCATAATCTCTTTTATTTTTCATCATTTTCCTCAACAGCAATGCTAAAGCTATTACAACTTTATAAAACAAAATGCCGCTAAAAATCACACACGGAATAACGAAGCTACTAATTCGTTAGGAAATAGGAAAATCAAATCAACTTTTTAAAATCAAGAACTAATGAAAACAAAATATATAATCAAAATATTACTAAACAAATATTAATGTTTACTGCAATTGCGAATTCAACAAGCGACTACAACTCCGGCCACAACAAACACGAATGCGACTGCCACAATGTGTACAACCACACTTACCACCGTAACCACAACTACCACTAGTTTCGAATACAGCCACAACTACGCAGACACTCAAGCACAACTACTATAACTACAACCACAACCACAGCGAAGGGAAAAAATAACCTCTGAATAATCGCTTAAACTGCAACTAACAATACAACTACAACTACATCGAAGGAAAAACAATCGTTTAAACTACAACTAAGAATACAACTACAACCAAAACAGGAAAAATGAAAACCGCTGAATGATCGTTTAAACTAACTACAACAAATAACACAACTACAACTACTACAACCACAACGAAGAAAAAAAAAACACGCAAACAACCAACTACAACCGCAACCACAACTAAGGAAAAAAATAACCACAGAATAATCGTCGATAGAACCCTATTCCTCGAACCCCAATAACGACCGAAAATCCCCCCCCCTCCCCCCGTTGACGACCGTTGCAACTTTTCAACGTTCGCAAGATTAAACCCGAAATAGGCCTATTGACGATGAATAAGCCTATTGCCGGCGCAATCGGCGGACAAGGGGGTAGAGGGGGAAGGGGGGGGTGAAGGAGGGGGACGGGAGAGTGAAGGAGGGATGGGGTAGGGTGAAGGAGGGGACGGGGGGGTAAAGAGGGGTGGGGCATGAAGGGAGGGAGGGAGGGGATGGGGGGGTGAAAGAGGGTGAAAGGGGTAAGGGGGAGTGAGAGGGAAGAAAGCGGGGGGGGGGGGGGCGCAGGAGATAGGAAGAAGATGAAGAAGAAAGGAGACGGTAGGCAGGAAAGAAAAGGAAGGTGGGGGATGGAGGATGAGGGGGGGGGGAGTGACAGAGAGAAAAAAAGAGAAAGCGTGAGAGAGAGATTGATAGATAGATAAGACAGAGACAGAAAGACAGACAGAGGATAGAGAGAAGAGAGAGAGAGAGAGAGAGAGAGAGAGAGAGAGAGAGAGAGAGAGAGAAGAGAGAGAGAGAGAGAGAGAGAGAGAGAGAGAGAGAGAGAGAGAGAGAGAGACATCGAGAGAGAGAGAGAGAGAGAGAACCGAGAGGAGAGAGCGAGAGAGAGAGAAGAGAGACACGCGAGAGAGAAAGAGAGATGCTCCTAATAACACCTACCATTTCCCTTCCCCCCCCATCCCCTCCTCCACCCAACCACCCACCCACCCCTTTAACACTAAATCCCGATTCCTACAATAATCATCTTCACTCAAGAGGATTATGGGGAAGGAGGAGGAGGAGGATAAAAAGGGGAGACGGAGAGGAGGAGGAGGAGGAGGATAAAGGGGGGAAGGGAAGGAGGAGGATAGGGGAGGAAGGGGGGAAGAGAAGGAGAGGAGGAGGGGGAGGATAAAGGGGGGAAGGGAAGAGGGGAGGGAGGGGGAGGATATGAGGAAAGGAGGAAGAGAGAGAGGAGAGGAGGAGAGGGAGGGGGGGAGGGAGGGAGGGAAAGGAAACGTTAAAGATTGTCCGAAAGACGAAGTACGAGAGGAAGGGAAGGAGACTGGGGAGGAGGGGGGGGGGAGATGCGGCGAATAAGGGGGGAGGGGGGGGCTTGAATATGGATGATGAGGATATGGGAAATATGATGATGATAAGTAGGAAGGAAGGAAGAATGGATGATCGTAAGAAACAAATGAAAGAAAGAAAGAAGGAGGGAAGGCAATGAGAAAGATAGAGATAGATAAATAGATAGATAGATAGAGAGAGAAAGAATAAGAGAGGGAGAGAGAGAGAGAGAGAGAGAGAGAGAGAGAGAGAGAGAGAGAGAGAGAGAGAGAGAGAGAAAGAAAGATAGGGAGAGAGAGAGAGAGAGAGAAGAGAAGAGAAAAGAGAGAGAAGAGAGAGAAAAGAGAGAGAGAGAGAGAGAGAAGAGAAAGAAGACAGAGAGATGAGAGAGAGAGAGAGAGAGAGAGAGCAGAGAGAGAGATTGAGAAGAGAGAGAGAGTGAGAGAGGAGGAGAGAACGCGAAACCTCTATTTTCATTCTCTTATATCTACAATTATTATCAAAATTTCTACACCAGTCTTATCTCTTATTCACACTACTGTTATTACAGATAAAACGGGCATAACATTACACATCGAGGTCACAAATTACAGAGCATCATCATCATCATCATACGAAAAGAAAGGAAAAAATAGAAATACAAAACAAGTATAAAAAAACACAGTGATTAACGAAAAAAAAGAAATAAAATAATAAGAATGAAAAATAATTCAAACGAACAGTAATAATAACACACAGAAAACAAACACAAAGAACAGAGAGAACGCAAAGAAAAAGTACTTACAAAAACGTTATAAAAACGTGTATAAAACAATTAGCAGGAATTTAAAAAATAAATAAATAAACAAATGAAAAATAAATATATAAGTAAAAAAATAAAGGGAAACACGCAAACATGAACACGATGAACAAGATGAACAGCGTGACGAACATGAAGAACAGAACGAAAAATAATAACAACACAGTGAACAAGAAGAACAGCATGACGAACAAGAATAACACAAGAGACAATAATGACACAAAGAACAAGGAGTTAAGAACAACACGAATAACATGAACACATTAAAACGAAGAACAAAAACACGAAAGAGGACAATGACACAAAGAAAAAGATAAAAACACAAACAAGAACAACATGAGAAAACAAGCATAGAATTAAGAATAAAAACAACACATGGACAAGAATAGCAATACGAGATGAACATCACGAGAGAACAACAATAACACAAAAAGAACACCACGAGAGAACAAGCATAACACAAGCAAGAAAAATATCGCGAAATATGAACATGACACACGAAAGAACGCCCGCGAAAGATCAAGTGGAATACATAAACAATACCGCGAAAGAACAAGAATAACACATGAAGAACACCGCGAGAAAACAAGAATAACACAATGAAGAAAAAAAAATCGCGAAAGAACAACCATAACCCAACCAAGAAGAACAACACGAAAGAACAACAACCCAAGAAAAACGCCACGAGAGAAGAACAATAAGACGAAGAACACCCCCCCCTCCCCNCCAATGGCACAGATTCCATTATGCAATGTGCCTCACAGAACGGACGAGGAAGGAGGAGGAGGGAGAAGAGGAGAAGGAGGAAAGGAGGAGGAGGAGGAAGGAGAGGAGGTATGGAGGAGACGAATCCGCCGCGCATTCCGGCGCGGTGCCCCAACGACCCGGAGATAAAGGAACCGATGCTAAAGGCGTGAGAGCGAGAGACGAGAGAGAGCAGAAGGGCGAAGGATGAGCAATCGGCGGATTTTTTTTTTTTTTCTATTTCATTCATTGCTGTTAGGTCTAACGGGAGGAGGCATCATTTCATTTTATTTCTATTTTTTTGGTATTTTATCATTGTTGTCATTCTCGCGGGGAGGAGGGCTTTTTATCATTTTTTTTTTTTCTTTCTTTTTGTATTTATTCATTGCTGTCATGCTGAGGCCGGAGAGGGATCTCCTTGTCTATTGGTTTTCCCTATTATTTCACTGTTTTCTACGGAGGAATATCTATTTATTTTTTTATTGCAACTAGTTCAATAAGGGGAGGAGGGCATCTTGTCTATTTTTTCCTCATTAATCTTCACTGTTAGTCTACGGAGGATATCTTCTACTATTTTTTATTCATTGCAACTAGTTCTAAGGGGAGGAGGGCATCTTGTCTATTTTTTTCCTATTATTTTCACTGTTAGTTCTACGGAGGATATCTTCTATTTCATTTTTTTTATTCACTGCTATTAGTTCTAAGGGGAGGAGGGCATCTTTTTTTCTCCTATTCATTCTGCATTGCTGTCAGTTCTGAGGGAGGAGGGCATCTTCTGTTTATTTTTGCTGCTATTTTGTTCTATTCATTCACTGTTAGTCCTAAGGAGGGAGGAGGGCAATCTTGTTTGTTTGTTTGTTTTTTGTTCGAGATCTTGTGTGTAAGTTGTTGGTTCGGAGCCATCACACACCACTCAGACACGCATGTTATTTGCAACGGTGTTGGAGGCATGGTTAGAGCGCAGAAAATTGGAATCTTTATTCAATGATCTCTCGTATCTTCTACTCTACTACCTCTCTTCCACGCTACCTACCGTAGCTTCCGTCTTCTTTCCTTCCTCCTTCCTTCCTACCCGGGTACACTACAGCGCCATACCTACCTCCTACCTACTTTCTCTCCATTTCCTACTTTCGCCTTTCTACTGTAACATGTATTACCTTTCGCTTCCTCCTTCCTACTATCAGACCTACTAACCTTTCTCACGTACTTACCAGATGAACCATTCGCTTCTTCCTACCCGTACCCTATTAGGCCACCGGTGTCCCAACTGCTTTCCTGGTGTTAGGTTAGACACCACGGCATTATTAAGGATTTCATCGGGCGAGTCTCACTCAGCTCTGGGTATCCTATTCTAAGTTACTATACGACCTACCACTACCGCATATCCTACTCCTACCAGCTCAGTACCTTCTACCTCCCTACAGGCTACCATCCTTCCATTCTTACTTTCACACATCACCACCACCAAACATCGCTTCAAAATATATCGCCTATTCCCTTCAACACAAAAACCACGACAAGCACAACGAAAACAAAAATGCCCACGAAGCCAATACGTTCCAGGAGCACTTTCGACGAAGACACTCTTAAACGGACTAAAAACAAAACGAAAACAAACACATCGACTTGCAGCACACAAACAGCTATTTGTTGTTGTTGTTTGAAGCTAATATAACTTCAGGGAGAGAGAGAGTGGAGTTAGAGGAGAGAGAAGAGGAGGAGAGAGGGAGGGAGGGAGGGAGGGAGAGAGTGAGGAGAGTAGGGAAGAAGAAGGAGGAGAGAGGAGAGAGAGAGGAGAGAGGGAGGGAGGGAGGAGAGGAGGAGAGGAGGAGAAGGAGGGAGAGAGGGAGAGAGAGAGAGAGAGAGAGAGAGAGAGAGAAGAGAGAGAGAGAGAGAGAGAGAGAGAGAGAGAGAGAGAGAGAGAGAGAGAGAGAGAAGAGACGAGATGAGTGGGACAGGAGACAGGAACGAGAAGAGACAGAAAAGAAGAATGAAAAAAAAGAAAGAAAACACCAACACCAAACAAAGAAAGAAAAAAAAGACAACCCACCAAACCCCCTACTCACCTCACCCTCCCTCTCCCCCACCCACCCACCACCCCCCCCAAAAAAAAATTACGAGACGCAAATGGAGCGAAACAACGAACGAGTGTTAAAGCCGCCCGTTTAGCGCCCGTTTAGCCGCCCGATCACGAGCCCGGGCACACTGCGGACATTCCTTCTCCGCCCTCGGCTCCGGTAAGGAGGAGGGTGAGGGGAGGGGGGGAATCCTCGGCCGCCTCATCGCGCTGGTCGTCGCTCGCCGGGCCTCGCTCCTTGCTCTCTCTCTCTAATTTCTTTTTCTCTTAGCGTTTGCTTGTTTTGTTTTGTCGTGTTATTTTGTTCTTTGTTGGTTGTTTTGTTTTCCCTTGTTTTTTTCTTGTGTGTACTTTTGGTGTGTGTTTTTTGTCTGTATTTTGTGCGCGTTTCACTTTATTTATTATCACATATTATCATCATCACACTATCTTTTGCTATTACATCATCATCATTATCATTATTATTATTACTATTAAATCATTGTTATCAATCATCATATCATCATTATTATTATATACTATTATATTATTATTATCTTATTATCATCATCATCATCATTAATAATGACACTCCAAACAACCGAACCAGACAACCAACGAACCGAAGGACCCAACAGATGAAGAGATAATAAGCCAAAGAGGACAAGGAGCGGAGAGATAAGCCCCCCCGCGACACCTGCTACCCCCCACCCCGGATTAGGAGGGCGTGGGCGGGGGGCAATAAGGCCTCTGGCCTGCCCCACCTGCGCCCGACACACGCCGCTGGGGTTTCGGGGATGAGTGCACTAGGCGCCCATTTCGGTCGTCGGACTTTATGAGTATCTTTTTTATCGTTACTCTTTTTTATAATTATTATCATTCTTTACTGGTTTTATTCATCATATATCTAATTTTTATCATGAGATTTTTTCAATTATCACTTTTTTCAATCTATTAATCATTCTTGAATTATTATTATTCATCATTATTATCTATTTTTATCATGATTTGTTTTATCTATTATGAATTTATAATTATTAATTTATCATTATTGATTAATATTTTAATCATGTATTAATTTTTATCATTAAATCTCACTTTTTTACATCTATTATCCATTCTTTAAATTATATTTATTATCATTATTATCTATTTTTATCGATTATTCCTATCTATTATATTTTTTTAAATTATTATTTATTCATTATTATTTATCTAATTTTCATCATGATTATTTTATCATTATCACTTTTTTATTACTTATCATCACTTTCTTATTATTATTTATACACTATTATCATATTTTATCCTTATGCATCTATTTATCAATATTTTTTTACTTGGGGAAGGAAACGATGGAAGGAGGAGAGGATATAAAGAATGATGAGGGGGAATAAAGGAAGAAGGAAGAGGGGAGAATAAAAGGACGGAGAGAAGAAGAGGGGAGGAAAAGGACGGTAGAGAAAAAAATAACCTTAATAAGACGTGTCGATAAAAACGTTTTTTTTTTAATACTCTTTCTTGATTCCGTATTAGGTGTTTTATTTATAATCATCATCAGTATTTTTTCCCTTCTGTTATCACTCGACTTACACAATTCTCGTCTTCATATCCCGTGGTTTCATCATTCCACTTTTTTTTTCTGTATTACCCCCCCCCCCCCAAAAAAAAATCGATTTCGTTCTCCAAAAAAAAATCTTTTTTACCAAATTTCCCCTCCACGTTCTTCATCCCTCGTTCTCCTCGCCGTTCTTCCTCTGGCACTCCCCCCCACCCCACCACCCCGCCGTTCACTCCAACCTGAACTTAAGAACACGGACAAGAAGGCGACACATCTTGAGTGCATGACGTCACCTTTAAGAACAAGACGGTTGACGCCCACGAGATGTCATGCGAGAAGCCATGCACGACTCCAGACGCTCGTGGCATTTCATTATCATCATTATCATAATCACTGTCATTATCATAAAATGCATCTTATTATCTTTGTTATCTTTTGGATCTTTTAACACTAATGCTATCATTATTATCAGAATTACCATCGTTATTAACTATAAACCTTATCAGTATCATGATCATGTATATAATTCTTATCATCATTATCATCACTGTTATTTTTGCATTTATCATCACTATCAACATCGTTATCAGCTAACAACCTTATCATCATCATTATCATATAATTCTTATGATCATCTTTATCACCATTATCCTTATTACTATAGCTATCATCATCGCCCTTAACATATTAACTTTATCATCATTCATTCATCATGATTGCTTTAATATTATCTTTTATCATCACATTTTTTTCTTCTTTTATGCAAGCGCTTGTTCTCTTCCTTGAGAAGCTCTTGTCTCCACCCACACTTTTTACTAAATCCTGAATGTTAAAGATGCGATGTGTGTGAAGAAGAAGAAGAAGAAGAAGAAGAAGAAGAAGAAGAAGAAGAAGAAGAAGAAGAAGAAGAAGAAGAAGAAGAAGAAGAAGAAGAAGAAGGAAGAAGAAGAAGAAGAAGAAGAAGAGAAGAAGAGAAGAGGAGGAGGAAAGAAGAGATAGAAGAAGAGATAGAAGATAGAAGGAGAGAGAGAGAAGAGAGAGAGAGAGAGAGAGAGAGAGAGGAGAGAAGAGAGAGAGAGAGAGAGAGAGAGAGAGAGAGAGACAGAGACAGACCAGACAGACAGACAGACAGACAGACGACAGACAGGACAGAAGAAGGGAAGAAGACAGAAAGACAGAAAGACAGAGAGCCGAAAGAGCGAGATCGAGCGAGCGAGAGAGCACGAAAGCCCAAGCCCAAGAGCGAAAACGTCAACACGAAAGAGCGACAATACGACCAGCGGGAGCGCGAGGGAGCGTGAGTGGGAGTATACGAGCATGAGCCTGAGAGCGTGCGCGTGTGTACATGATCTCCATAAAGATAAAGACGCGAGTGAATGCCACGTCTATTTTTTCTTTGTAACGCGACGATAACGAGCTTTCTCATTCCCGCCATCTCGCCGCCGAGTCTCTGTCCCCCTTTGAGCCGAAGCGGATTTCGTCCAAATGTGCGAACCGGCATCGAGGAGGCATCGAGGAGGCATCGAACCGGCATCGAGGAGGCATCGAGGAGGCATCGAGGCATACGCGGGGATCCACTGCGGACCGTCCACAAGGGTGCTTCCGCGTGGAAAATCCCACTTAACGGCCGACTGTAAGTACCTCTGTAAGTACTTCGGTCGCGCAGGATTATCTACTTAGAACGGGTTGAAACTACCAACGATCGTTATTATTATCATCATCATATCATTATCTATTCATTATATTATTATTATTATTATTATTATTATTATATATTATTATTTATCATTTATTTTTTTTTTTTACGTATAGAAAACAACAAGCCTATTTAAGTTTACTCGAGATGATCCAAGCTTACGAAAGCTTTCCCGAGAAGGAGACAAGATTATTTTCTAAGACTATGGTAAAGAAGAATTTTTTTTTCCGGGAAGTTGAAAGTTTATTATCCAGTCCTGCGAGAAATTATCTACATCGCACCCCCACTCGAAAAAAAAAAAAGGAAGGGGGGGGGAGGAGATTTAATTAAGCAGTCACTTTATCTATCCAGCAGACACACAAACACGAAAGAAAACTAATAATAATAATTAAAAAAACAAAATCTCGCCAACCCCTTTTCTGGCTAAACAGACATAAAAAAAAAAAAAAAAAACAACACAAGAAACAAACAAAGCAAAACAAAAATCAAATCTAAAAACTCGAAGCACATAAACACACACAAATAAGCACAAAAAAAACACACAAAACACACAAAGAAGAACACACACACAAAAAAAAAAAAAAAAAAAAACAAGTACGTCACTGATCTATCTAAAGGGCTGCCTTAAAAGCTGTCGACGACGAAGACTATCTTAGCAGCTTCAAAGGAGCTTAAAGAAGAGGGATGAGAGAAGGATGCTGTCTGGCGCGGTTCGCGGACATGCCTCAAGTGCCGATGGGTGAGTCATGAGGCAGGCGGAAGGAGGGGAGGGGGAGGAGGGAGGAAAGGAGGGGGGGAAGGGGAAGAGGGAGGATGGAAGGAGGGAGGGAAGGGGAAGGGAGGGAGGGAGGAAAGGAGGGGAGGGAAATCGGGGAAAGGGAGGGGGAGGGGAGGGAAGGGAGCGAGAGGAAAGGAAGGGGGCGAATGGGGGAAGGGGAAGGGAGAAATGAGGGGAGGAAAGGGGGAGAAGTTAAGGACGGATGGAGGTGGAGGGTAGGAGAAAAGGAGGGAAGGGGGGAAGAAAAGGGAGGCGTGAGAGAAGGAATAGACAGGAGGAAGAGAGCGGTGGGATGAAGGAGATAGGGACGAGATCGGGAGGAATGAGGGAGGGAGGAAGGAAAGGGGATGGGGGAAAAAAGGAAGGGAGAGAGGGGAAAAGGGAAGGGAGGGGGAGGGAGAGACAAAGGGGAAGGAGAGCGGAAGGGAGAGAGAGGGGTTGAGGAAGGAGGTAGGCGAGGAGGGAGAGGGGAGAATAGTGGGAAGGGGCACGAATCCGGTTGGAGGAAGAGAAGGAGACGTGAAGGGGGAGAGAAAGGAAAAGAGAAGGGACATAGAGGGAATGAGGCGAGGAGGACGAGAAGTGAAGGAAGAAAAGATGATGACGTGGTGATGATGATGATGTAATGATTGATGATGATGATGGATGATATTGATGATGTGATGATAACAATAATAGTAACAACAAAATCGATAATGACGACACTACTAACAATTAACAAGAAATTCAACAACAATACAAAATGACAACAAACGAATAATAATCAATTTTAGACATCAACAAAACAATAACCAACGACAAAGAATGATAATTGCAACAACAAACAAAATGAAAAGAAAAAAATCCCTCAACAAAACAACAACAATAACAACATTATATAACACCACAACAACAATAAGTAATTTTCAATCATCAACAACAACAACAACAAACGACACAAAATCCCTCCCGTCCTTCCATAATCCCAGACCCCCAACGACAAAAGCAGCGAGCGAGCGCGGGAGGGAGAGCGGAATGAGCGGAGGAAGACTTTGAGTCAACATTTAGAGCGAGATGGCTGATGTAAGAGAAGATTAACAGAGAGAGAGAGAAGAGAGAGAGAGAGATGGGACGGGGGGAAAAATTTATAAAGAATCCGACGCACTTTCAGACCGTCACGTTGTTTCTCATTGAGCTTATTAACGGTGGATTCTTGGCGTCTCGGTGCTCTCTCGCTCTCTCGCTCCTCTCTGCTCTCGCTCGCTTCTTGCTCTTCGCTTCTTTCTCTCGCTCGTCTGCTTCTCGCCGCTCTCTCTCTCTCTCTCTGCTCTCTCTCGCTCGTTCTTGGGTCTTTCTTTCTTTTCTTTCTTATCGCTCTCTCTCTCTCTTGCTTTCTTCTCTCTTCTCTCTCTCTCTCTCTCTCTCTCTCTCTCTTCTCTCTCTCTCTCTCTCTCTCTCTCTCTCTCTTTCTCTCTCTCTCTCTCTCTTTTTCTTTTTCTCTTTCTTTCTTTCTTTCTTTTCTTTCTTTCTTTCTCTTTCTTTCTTCTTTCTTTCTTTTTCTCTCACTCACTCACTTCACTCACTTCACTCACTCTTCGTTCTTCTTCTCGCTCTCACTCTCGCTCTTGCTCTCACTCTCGCTTATCTATCTCTCATTCTAATCTTATTCTCTACCGGATATATATAACTCTATTTAACAATTTCTATCTCTCGCTCACGCTCACATCTACGCTTACACTCACGCCCTCGCTGTGCTCTTTCTCTCTCCCATCTCTCCTCGCTTCGGTCGTTAATGAAAACAAAATCCAATTAGTGAAATATGGATATTACCCGTAGATTTATTATACGGCTCTTTCTCTCTCTCTCTCTCTCTCTCTCTCTCTCTCTCTCTCTCTCTCTCTCTCTCTCTCTCTCTCTCTCTCTCTCTCTCTCTCTCTCTCTCCTCTGTGTCTGTCTGTCGTCTGTCTGTCTGTCTGTCTGTCTGTCTGTTCTGTTCTTCTGTCTGTCTGTGGCTGTATGTTCTGTCTCTCTTTCCCCCTCCCTCCCTCCATCCTCTCTTCTTCCTTCCTTCTTTCCTTCCGTTCCCGTTCTTGCTCACCCTAAGGGAGACTCTCCTTTTCCTCGCCTTACTCTCCCTTTCCTCAGAGGACCAAAATTCTCTCCTTTTTATCGCGTCCTCAATCTTGTCAGCATTTTCATCGATTTTCTCTTTGGTTTTATACGGCCTTCCAAAACAACGTCTTATCTCTTCTTATGCCCTTTCTTATCTCTGGTCTTACTTTTTTCTCTCTTTTTTATCTTGTCTTTTTATACTTTCTTCTTTTCCCTTAACCATTTTCTTTTCTTTTTTTTCTCCTTTCCTTCTCTTCGTTTCCTTTTCTTTTCTTCTTTCCTTTCTCCTTCCCTTTTCGTTTTCCCCCTTTCACTCCCCTCCCCTTTCCTTCTTTTCTCCCTTCCCTTTCTTCTTCCTTTATCCGTTTCCCCTTCCCCTTTCCTTTTCCTCTCTCCCGCTTCCCCTCCCTTACCCATTTCCTCTCCCCTCCTCTCCTCCCATTCCCTCCCTGTCCTCTCCTCTTCTCCCTCTCTCTTCCCTCCCCTCCTCTTCCTCCTCCCCCTCCCCTGCATATTCTCCCCCTCGTTACCTCGCTTGAACATTAGCGTTCGTCAAAACAAATAACAAACAACACACTGCTAAATACCGTTTGATACTCGCCCGCTAACAGCAAAACATACCGCCCCCTCCCCTCCCATCCTCCCCCCTCCCCCTCTGTTGCCAAATGATGCACAATCATCATCAAACAGATTTGGAATTCAGCGCGCCCATCCTAAATAAAATTAACACACACGCGGACGCTCTCCCACGACCCCCCCTCTCCACTGACTCCCCCCCCACCTTCTACCCTCTACCCCCCCACCTTCCTACCCTCTACCCCCCCACACCTTCTACCCTTCTACCCTCCACCTTCCGACCTATACCCTCTACTCTATAACCACCCCACCTCCCCTCCCCTCCCCTACCCCTCCACCTTAAAGAATAATATCAGCACATGCAAAAATACCGTCAGCATATTCTTCCTTCTTTTTTTTTCTCTCTCTCTCTCTTTCTCTCTCTCAACGCGTCCGGGGGGAGAGAGAGAGAGAGAGAGAGAGAGGCAAAATGCAGCTACAGTTTACACGCATCCTATCCAGTGTTCGCAAAATCCGCCCCCGTCAAATATTCTTGAATCCTCCCGCAGTAAATTTGGCGCCGGATTTCCAATCTCTGCGGCGCGGAATTTTCGCAAAATACCGCATAAATCCGAGTCCGCCCGGGCCTGAACGGGAGCCTTCGCCGGCTGCTTTCGACCCCTGGCGCTCGCTCTCCGAACCTCCCGCTGTCTGTCTGGCCGGCTGTCCTGTCTGCTTCTGTCTGTCTGTCTGCCCACTCTGTACCTGTCTGTCTGTCTGTCTTGTCCTGTCTGTCTGACTCTGTCCCCTGCCCTAGTCTGTTCTATCTGTCTGTCTACTTGTCTGTCTGTCTGTCTGTCTGCCTGCCTGTCTCTGTCGTACTGCTCCTGTCTGTCTGTCTGTCTGTCGCTCTCTTCTGCTTCTCGAACTCTCCCTGTCTGTATGTCTGTCTCGCTCTCTGAGCTTTCGACCGCTCTGTCTGTCTATCTACAATCTGTCTGTCTGTCTGTCTGTCTGTCTGTCTGTCCTGTCTGCCTGTCTACCTCTGTCTTCTGTCTTTTCTTCTTTACTCATCTTTTCTCCCTTTTCAATTTTATTCTTACCTCGTTATTTTTTCGTATAATTCCTTTGCTATTTAATTTTCTCTCCTTTCTCTAGTTTCCTTTTTGGTCTATTTCCAGTCGGGTGCTTAACCTCATTCTTTTGTTTCACGTCTTTTTTTTTCTTTCCTTTCGACAAAACATTCTTATCTTAGCCTTCATCTCCCCTCCCCCTCCCCCCTCCCTTCTCCCCTTCCCTTCCTCCTCCCTTCCCTCCCCACTAACTCACTAACTCAAACCTATCTCCGTTCTCTCTCGTCTCTCCTTCTCCTTATCTTTATCACACTTCATTAATCCTCCATTCTTTTACTTCTTTTTTTGGTTGTTTTCCTCTTTTTCCCCATTTCCTTTTGTCTCTCCTTCTTTTCTCTCCTCCCTTCATCTATCCTTTCTCTTTTTTTGTCTTATTCTCCTTTTTTCCTTTCCATTACTCCCGCACTTCTTAATCTTCTTTTTCTCTCTCTCATCTCCTCTTTCTCAAGCCGTTTTGTTCTTCATTTCCTCTTTCTCCTGGACATCATAATCTTCTCCCACCCACCTCTTCATTCTACTTCTCTCTTCCCTTTATCTCTTTCCTTTCCTTTCTGTTTCTCCTTCGCCTCCGTCTCCTATCTCCTACTCGCTCTCATCCTTGACATTTCCTCTTCCTCTCCCTCATCATCATCAGTCTCTCCCTTCTCCGTCCTCTTTATCATTCACCACTTCCTCTGCCTCATTATCATAATTTTCTATCTTCACCCTCCCTCCCTATTTTCCCTCCCTCCTTCCTCTCCTCTCTTTCCTCCTTTCCTCCTCCCTCCTTCCCTCTTCCTCTCGTCTTTCCTCTCCTCCCTCATCTTTCCCCCTCTTCTCTCTCCTCATCCTCCTCCTCTCTACCACCGTCTTTCCCTTCTCTCCTCTCGCCCCCTCTCCTCTCACTTCCCTCCTCCTCCCTCCCTCCTCTTTCACCGATAATAACATTCGGGATAATTTTGGTAGCCTACACCAGCGTCCCACTATCACTTTCACTTACTCGCTGCGTCTGGCTTTTCTATATCGCATGTCCTTTCTCTCTGCTCCTTGGCTCTCTTCGTCGGCTCTCCCTCTCCGGCTCTGTACTCTCTGTCTCTCTCCTGTCCCTCTCTCGCTNGGAATTCTTCACACACTCAGGAATTTTATTTGGGGCTTCTTTCACATCATCGACCCTTCACGTAAATTTAATTTTGAGTTTTTCCCACTCACGAATTTATTTTTGATTTTTTTCACATCATGCTAGAATTTGTTTGGATTGCTTCACGTATACAGAGAATTTTTTGATTTTTCAGACGCACTCGATGACTGATTTGTCATTTTTGCACAGATCTTTCATCATGTATATAAATTTTTGCCTGAATTGGTCTAAGTAAATGAAATATGAAAAAAAGAGAAAAGAAAAAATTTTTTTTCTTTTCATCACACATTAGCAAGATAAAATTTTATTATGAGTGATGTTTTCAAGCCTCAGCAACTTTATAATTTTTTTCACGATCAGAAGTTTATTAATTCTTTTCACTCAAGAATTTCCTAATAATTTCGATTGAGATGTTTTGCAGAACCTCAGAATCTCTTTTATGATTTCGTATTGCATCTGTCAATGACATATATTATTTTGGGATTTTTATCACTTTCACCAGGAACTGATTCAATCATTGAGATGTTTGTCACTGTCTCCATAATTTAAGTATTGTATTTTTCACTCAGAGGTCTTACTTTGTTATTCCTTCACTCACTGAATTTTATGCTTGGATAATTTTTTGCTTCAGATTGTTTTAGTTGAATGGGATTTCTTTCGCATCAGAATTTAATTTGATTTTTTTCACTTCAAGAATTTAGTTAGTTTGATTTCATTCACGTCAGAATTTATTTGATTTTATCACATCAGAAGTATGTAAGTTAATGGAATTTTGTGCACTCAATAGAATTTATTAATTTTTTCACTTCTCGAGGAAGTTATAATATTAATTTACATGACACGAAATGTCTCACAGAATTTTTAAATTTATTATGGGAGGATTTTTCAACTCAACATCAGAATTTATGATTTTGGATTTTTCACGCTTCAAGAAATTTATATTAAGGATTTTTTCACAATCAGAATTATTTGGAATATGGGATTTCACTCAGGTTAAAAAGTATGATGTTTGGGAATTTCTTTCACTACTGTTCAGAATGAGTTATTTGAGTTTCTTGTCAACTTCCCAAGAGAATTATTGTGATTTTCTCATACCACACAGGAATTTAAATCGTTGGATTTTTTTCATCAGGAAAATTTTTAATGTAAATTTTTTCGAGCTCCAAATTGGTAAATTTTAATTCTTTTCACATCAGAGATTTATTTTGGATGTCTCAACTCAGAAATTTAGTTTTATTGATTATCTTCACACATAGAATTTATTTGGATTTTCACATACTCACTAGAAATTTATTGTGATTTGTCGTAACAATAGATACAGATTTATTTAAATTTCTTCACTCAGAATTTATTTGAATTTCTTCACTCAGAATTTGTATTTGATTCCTTAACCAGAATTTAATTGTGATTTTTCAACTCAGATTTCTATTCTGACTTTTTTCACGTCAGCTGATTTAACGTATGAAACATTTGTTCCTTCCAGAGAGAACTTAATTTGATTTTTCACTTCAGAATTGTATGTTGATTTTTTTCAACGTCCAGAATTTTATTAATTTTTCACTCACGCAGAATTTTATTTAATTCTTCATCAAGGTAAAGAATATTTATTTTTGATTAATGTTTTCTCATCTATCACTCCAGAATTTGTATTTGATTTTTTCACACGTCGAGATTGTAATTTAATTTCCTTCAAACATTCAGAATTTTTATTATAATTCTCTCACTCACCAGAATTTATTTGGTTCTTCACTCAGAATTTATTTAATTCTTACACTCAAGAATTTATTTGATTCTTCACTCAGAAATTATTTATTTTTGATTTTTCACTCAGAATTTATTTGATTCTTCACTCAGAATTTATTTGATTTTTCACTCAGAATTTATTTGTTTTTTTCACTCAGAAATTTAATTTTTTCTTCACTCAGAAATTTATTTAATTCTTCACTCAGAATTTATTTGAGATTTATTTTGTTTTTTCACTCAGAATTTTATTTTGATTTTTCACTCAGAATTTATTTATTTTCACTCAGAAATTTATTATTTTTCACCAGAAATTTATTTAATTCTTCCACTCAGAATTTATTTTTCCAGATTTTTTGATTTTTCACTCAGAATTTATTTGATTTTCACTCAGAATTTATTTGATTCTTCACTCAGAATTTATTTGATTCTTCACTCAGAATTTATTTATCTTCACTCAGAATTTAATTTGATTCTTCACTCAGAATTATTTGATTTTTCACTCAAATTTAATTTACTTGATTTTTCAGTCAGAATTTTTTATTATTCTTCAGAATTTATTGATTCTTCACTAGATTTATTTGATTTTTCACTCAGAATTTATTTGATTCTTCACTCAGAATTTATTTAATTCTTCACTCAGAATTTATTTGATTCTTCACTCAGAATTTATTAATTCTTCACCCAGAATTTATTTGAATTCTTTCATCAGAATTTATTTAATTCTTCACTCAGAATTTATTTAATTCGTTCACTCAGAATTTTATTTAATTCTGTCACCCAGAATTTATTCTTTTGATTCTTTCATCTTCCAGAATATTATTTAATTCTTTACCCAGAATTTAATTTGATTCTATCACTGCAGAAATTTTATTTAAATTCCTCACCCAGAATTTATTTTTGATTCTTCACGTCAGAAATTTATTTGATTCCTCATTACATCCTACTTAACTCACATTCATTTCCAATCCCAACGATCCACAAAGATCCGTCCATCAGTTACGGTAGTCCACTTAAACAGACGTCAATCACACTTAACATCGTCCATATAATAATACAATCCAATTCAATTACTAAGAATACCTCGTCCAATTAAAATTCCACATCCACACTGAATCTTACATCCTTTATCTACGGCCACTTACATCCTGAATCCACTTGGTACAGTGTTGTCAGTAATGATGTTTATGTGTGTGGAGTTGGGTGGGCTGATGTGTGTGTGATGCTGTGTGTGATAGTGGTTGTGGTGTCGGTAGTCGAGGATGATGTTGTTGTGTGTGCGTAATTGATGTGTGTGCGTGCGCGGAGAGCGCCGTGATGTGGATGTGTGATGTTATTACAGATGTCACTTACAAGAATGCGCACTGAGAAAGAACAAGCGAGCCGTGTTTTTGCATCAATACACGGTTCCAGGTGCATATACAGACAAAATTATCTGTCGCGGAAAAAAGAATATTCGATCCGCTACAGATATGTAAGCAAGAAGAGATTTCAAATTTGCCTCGCAAGGAGAGAATCATATATCTGGTTCGGGCATATTTTTTTAAACGAATTTATTCCTAATATTTCTCAAGCAAGTATATATTTGGAAGTAAGAAGACTATTACACAAAGATGGCATTGACACGTTGTAAGATGCAGTTGGAATGTATGTATCCTCGAGGAAGTAGAAGAGAGAAAGGGGGGGGGGGGCGGGGGCGGGGAAAAAGGAGGGGGGGATGGGGGGAGAGAGAGAGGGGAGGGAGGTGGAGGTGAAGGGAGGGAGGGGAGGGGGAGGGATACAGGGAGGGAGCGCTAATAAAAGAAGGAAATAGAGAAAAAAAGAGAAGAAAGAAAGACGAGTGAGAGTAGGTGTGAGTATATTTGAATAGTTAAAGAGAAGAGAGAAGAAGAAGAGAGAGATGTAGAGAGAGAAGAGAAGATAGCAGAAGAGAGAGAGAGAGACGAGAGGAGGAAGAGATTTAGGGGAGGCGAGGGGGGATTGATGTAGAACGGAGAGGGACGGATGATGTTTTTGTGAGTAAAGAGGAGAACGGAGAGGACAGAAGGAGAGGGTTTTGTTTTTATTTGTTTTTTTTTATTTTTTCTTGTTTTTTTATATTTTTTTATGTGGGGTGTAGAAGTGAGAGATGTCAATAAGAATCGTAGAGAGAGAGAGCACCGAGGGAGAGAGAGGCGAAGAGGAGAGAGACGAGAGAGAGAGCAGAGTTTAGGGAGGGAGGGGAGGGAGGGAGGAGAGAGAGAGAGAGAGAGAGAGAGAGAGAGAGAGAGAGAGAGAGAGAAGGGAGAGGCGAAGAGAGAACCGAGAAGAATGAGAGAGAGAGCAAGAGAGATGTAGAGAGTAGAGGAGGTTTCTTTTTCTCTGGGGCTTTCTGTGGTTGGGGGCGGGGAAGGTTAGACAGGAATTACGAAGAGAGACGCGAGAGATTAGGAAGAGAATAGAGTTATGCATACGATTAGAAGATACTGAGGTACAAGGGAAGGGGTAAGGGGATGGAGGAAGAGGGAGGGAGGCGGAGCAGGGACGTGGAGAGAAGACACCAGGAGAGAAGGGGAGTAAATTAGATTGTTATATACTTGACTTGGTAGTGGCGACATTTATGATTGGGATAAGAGATATTGATTTGGACGCAGACGGGCTTCCAGAGATTAGCAGACTGAGAGAGAGGAGGAGAGAGAAAGACGAGAGAGGAGAGAGAGGAGAGAGAGAGAGAGAGAGAGAGAGACGAAGAGGAGAGGAGAGAGAGAGAGAGAGAGAGAGACAGAGAGAGAGAGAGGACAAGAATAATTTGAAGAAAAGGCTAAAATGTGAAAATCCGGAAGAGAAAAATATAAAGAAAAAAAATTAAATGAAATGGAGAAAAAAAAAAGAAAAGCAGGGAATATAAGAGGAAATAAAAATGAGGAAAAGAGAAAGAAATGAAAGAAGAAGAAGGAGAGAAAAAAGTTAACAAAGATGAAGTAAATAAAAGAAGACAGAGACTGGGGAAAAAGAAAAGGAAAAAGGAAAAAAGAGATGACAAGAAAAAAAAAAAAATTCTTTCAAAACAGAGAGAAAGAAAAGAGAAAAAAAAATGAAGGAAAAAGATTGGTAACGAGAAGAAAAAAGAGGGAAGATAAAAGAAGGAGAGACAGACAATTATTCGAGTAAAAAAAAAAGAAAAAAGGAAAAAAAAAGCCATTCCAACAGCTTCAAAGAAAGGAAAGAGAGAAGAAATGAGACAAAGAGATAAAGATAGAATGAAGAAATTAAGGAATCTCCGCCTACCAGATTGACCCTCATCTTCCTTTCGGCGCCTTCAGGAAATTCTCCGAGGAAACCCCATGTCAGTGTCTCCCACCCCACCCCCACCCCACCCCCCCCCCAGTCATTGTCGCCCCCCCCCAAGTCAGTGTCCGCCCCCCCCCTACCAATAATAATAACTAATAATACATAATAATATTAATCATCATCATCATCATAATAATAATAATAATAATAATGAATGCTAATAATCTAATAATGATAACAATAATAATTATGAAATAATATAATAATAAATGAACATCGAATTATAACCAACTCCATGGAAAAATAAATAACAGAATCAGCCATTGTTCACTTAATAAATAATATCATCAAAGGCTTCGATGAGAGAAAGTTCACTCTAGGGTTATTTTAAGATTTAACTAAAGCATTTGACACTACCAGTTAAAACATTTTGCTACAAGAATTACATCATTATGGAATTCGAGGTACAGTTCACAGATGGTTTTCTTGTTTAAACATCTGGAGTCAGTATGTATC
>NW_020870634.1:598944-601444 GCF_003789085.1 Penaeus vannamei | reverse complement strand
TGTGTTTGTGTCTGGAATTCATGACGAATAGATTGCAACAGGAACAACGAAGGAAAGAACAAAAAAACAACGAATATGCGAAGGCTTTTTCGCTAATGCTTCGTCAGGGCATGTTCACACACACACACATACACGTAGGTGCAAGGATGGTCAGATGGTTTCCGCCCCAACTTTGACCCCAGCATGAGCTTTCAGCTTGCCAGTACTCACAGCCAAGTCCACTGGGGTGGCAGCCGGACCTTTCGATTGCAAAGCCAGCGCTCTACCACTGAACTATGCACCTCTCTCTCTCTCCCTCTCTTTCTCTTTCTTTCCTCTCTCTTCCCTCCTCCCTCTCTCTCTTTTTTCTCCTCTTCTTCCTTCCCTTCTCTTTCTCTCTCTTCCTTCCTTCTCTCTCTCTCTTCTTTCTCCTNATAAAAGAACAAGGAGATTATGGCAGAGTAAGGGAGAGAGAGAGAGAGAGAGAAGAGAGAGAGAGAGAGAGAGAGAGAGAGAGAGAGAGAGAGAGAGAGAGAAGAGAGAGAGAGAGAGAGAGAGACTAATAATAAAGAATTGGGAAAAAAATGTTGAGATTTTCAGGACAGATAATAGTGAGAAGCTTTGGTTTCACACATAACAGCAAACCCTCACGCTTATGGTGGTGTATGGTGACCAAAACTTGACATACGTAATTGGGAAGGAAGGTTGAAGTATGGTGATAAGGTCACTTGCACATGTCAATATTCAGCGCCAGTGTCCCAAATATGAAAATAATACATCAATATTCCTGAAAAGAAAAATAGATTGTATCGTAGCAGAGAATGGGCTTTAGCGTATTTCATACTATGTACGAATTGAAAGCTTGTATCTACAGGATGCAATGGCACTAATATCTTTGGATATTACAGCTTTGGCACAATTGCCAGTGTATTTGTGAGTTGTGATTTATTGCGAGGAAATGGCTAGTGCTAATGGCTAGTTACACCACAGAGGTTGCCAAGAACTGCTGTTTAGCTCTTAATGGCAACTTCTTTCAACAGTATTACCAGATGTGAATGCTTGTAAGGGAAATGTCTCATCCAGTGAAGATTTCACAAATATGCTTCTTGACTACATGTTATATTACTATCTACCTAGGAGTATGGTAATGAGTATGGCAATCTAAGATGACTGTTTTCATCTCTTCAAGACAGCTTTCCCCCAAATATGATTATTTTAGGGGACAGCAACGCTCGCCAGATATCGTGGGTTCCCTGCGGCTGGATCGTAATGGCGAGGAAGAAGTTGTTGATCAGTAACTCCAACATGTCCTTCTGAACGATAGGGAGTGGACGATAATAACGATAATTCATCTCCTTTCGACCTGTTTCCCGGTCTCTTCAATAATAGCAGCCCCACTATAACTCGCTATGAAGCTACCATCTTGATATTTGAAATAAAAAGAAAGTTAATATAAGAAAAAAAAATTATAATAGTAGATAGATAAATAAATAAATAAATAATAAATAGATAAAGAGATAAACAGGCGCTTTTGCAAGGAGCGTAAAACTGGAACTTGTTGGCAGAACCATTGTATTTTGCAAAATATAATATGTAAAAGTTATGTGTGAATTTAAGATGTAGGTATAATAACTCTTCGAAAACTAAGATAGAAATGCAAACAGATTATTCTTTTCTCTCTCAATCCTTTTCTATCTTTTTTTTTTTTTTTTTTTTTTTTTTTTTTTTTGCTCCAGTATCCGTATGGCCCTTTCGGATGTAAAGGGTTAATAGATTGTGTTAGCAGACATAAAATCTATTCACATTTTTCCCTTCTCTCCCTTCTCCCTCTCTTCTCTTTGTTAATATCTCCTTTTCTCTCTTCTATTCTTGTCTTTCTTCTCTTCTTCCATGTCTCTTCCTTTTTCTTTTCTCTCTACCTTCCTCATTTTCACGCATCTTTCTACCTCTTCTTTTTCCATTTGTCTGCCTTGTTCTCCTTTTCCTCTCCTTTTACTCATTTCTTTTTCATCAGTCATGTAACCATTCTAAAATCTTTTCTTGGAAGCGTCGTGTGGTTCGCTTGTGTTTCCCGAGAATACTCATGTCTATCTTCTTCAATTCTTTCTGGATCTTTCCCGTATTTCCTCGTGCAGATCTGGCCATTTGAATTCATGCCTTGTCGTGTTCTTGTTCTTTTAATGTTATTTCTATAAAAGAACAAGGAGATATGGCAGAGTAAGGAGAGAGAGAGAGAGAGAGTAGAGAGAGAGAGAGAGAAGAGAGAGAGAGAGAGAGAGAGAGAGAGAGAGAGAGAGAGAGAGAGAGAGAGAGAGACTAATAACAAAGAATTGGGAAATAAAAATGTTAAGATTTTCAGGACAGATAATAGTGAGAAAGGCTAGGTTCACACATAACAGCAAACCCTCACGCTTATGGTGGTGTATGGTGACCAAAACTTGACATACGTATTTGGGAAGGAAGGTTGAAGTATGGTGATAAGGTCATTTGCACATGTCAATATTCAGCGCCAATGTTCCAA
>NW_020870634.1:586444-588944 GCF_003789085.1 Penaeus vannamei | reverse complement strand
TCTCTTTCTCTATCTCCCTCCCTCTCTTTCTTCTTTCCAGTACTTCCCTCTCCCTTCCCTACCATCCCTCTCTCTTTCCCTCCCTCTCTTCCTCTCTTATTTTCCTCTTTCTCTAGCCATGTGCCCTCCTTCCCCATCTCTCTCAAGCGACCCACTTCCTCCTCTCACTTCCTCCTCTCTGTGCTTCTGTGCAGCGTATGAAGTGGAGTCTCTTCCTGCGTGGAAAAAGGATCCCTAATGACTCTGTGCTTTTGAGAACATCAAGGCATTTTTTTCGCAAAAAAGAATGTTATGATGAGTCCATATTGACCTCGTTTTTTGGAGGATATCAAAAGAGAAATGCGCGGAAGAAATGGCACAAAGTGAAATCGGCATTAATTTTGAAATTCGCATCTTAGTTCATATCCATTTGCAAAGTTGCGTCAGGATATACCAAGTAAGTTTTTCGGTTTATTTTTGTCCTGGAGATATTTAGACGCATGTTGTAAATGTCAGAAAGCAGAAGTGCATATCTATTTCTATCTATGTATTTATGTCTAACAACAATCAAAAACACCTACTCACACATCCTCTGTATCTAAAACTCTGTTTGTTTCTATCTATTAATCTATCTATCTATCTATATCTCTCTGTCAATCTATCTATCTATCTATCTATATCTCTCTGTCAGTCTATCAATCTTTCTATCTATATCTCTCTGTCAATCTATCTATCTATCTATATCTCTATATATTATACATTATTTCAGTAGAGATGCAGTATCAGAATATTATACTCGACTACTGGGGAGAATAATAACAAAACATCACAGTGCTGTACGGTGCCTGTGTAACCGTAGTACCTATGCTAATACTCGTTTTCATTGTTATTGAGTTAGTAAATCCAGATCTCTCTCTCTTTCTCTTCTTTTTCTCTCTCTTTCTCTTTTTTTTCTCTCTTCTCTCTCTCTCTCTCTCTCTCTCTCTCTCTCTCTCTCTCTCTCTCTCTCTCTCTCTCTCTCTCTCTCTCTCTCTTTTCTCTCTCTCTTCCTCTCTCTCTCTCTCTCTCTCTCTCTCTCTCTCTCTCTCTCTCTCTCTTCTCTCTCTCTCTCTCTCTCTCTCTCTCTCTCTCTCTCTCTCTCTCTCTTCATAGTTATTGAGTTAGTGAATCCAGATCTAAACGAGTATCAATACGGGCGCTGTGTCATTCTGGATTGGTCCCTCGTAGTCAAGTATGCCACCTAGATACTCCATCCTTCTTGAAATATAATTGTTAGTCCATAGTGATTCTCTGTGACCTTAGACAATACTGGCCACGCCTGTTCTAACTATCCTGTGTATGAGCTCGAGGAAAATCAACCAGAAGACATCCTTATACTTTGTGCACAAGCTTTAGCAAGGGTTATGTGAGGAAAATCGACAAAAAAACACTTTTTACATTGTGCAAGCTGCAGCAAGGGTTATGGGAGTAAACCTTGACAGAATACCCGAAGGGGAGACAAAGTAATTTTTCTTTTTAGTATTTTGACAAATTACACAAGTTCCAGATATAATGACTTTGTATTTCTTCTTGACTCAACCGGGATGGATCTGGGCAAAGCACATTCTCACCTAATATTTATTGGTATTTATCTTTATTTATAAGAAACATTATTTATTGATAATCTTAGCTATTGACGTGGCAGATAATTTTGAATCAGCAATCAGTCTTTTTCTGGTGAAACAGCCAAATTATGAAGAGATTTCCACCTGTCATCCATTTGAATCCTGTGATAGTATTAAGCATTGTCGCGGAATGACTGTTGTTTAAGAAGAGACACATTCATGCACACAACCACACACACATACACTCACACACATCACTTACACACACATACACACACACACACACACACACACACACACACACACACACACAACACAACACAAACACAAACCCTATTACAGGCAACACAAAGTCTGTAATTCTAAGTTGATATATATATATATATATATATATATATATTATATATATATATATATATATATATATATATATATATATATATATATATATATATATAATATATATATAACACACACAACACACACACACACACAACACACACACACACAACACACACAACACACACAGACCCTATGAATATTACAGGCAACACAAAATCTGCAATTCAAATTGGTTTATCAGATTATAAACAGATTTCTATACACAGAATAAAACTTTCTCGTTACTATGGTTGCTATATGACCTTTGTAACTTTTATAATTATAAACGTTATGGACACATGAATCTCGCAGTCCTTGTTTGGCAATTTCCGAAATACGTAGTAGCGGAAAATTAACTTGCATTTTGCCTCCCCGCATAGTCACCCTCTGATAATTTTGCTTAATAACTTTGCCTGCTTTGCCTCTGCATTCTCTTCGCCTCTCCTTTCTTCTCATCTTTGTATGTCTGTTGTCTGTGTTTATTTTTTTCTCTTTCTCAATTTCTCGTGTCTCTGTTTTTTTTTTTTTTTCCTTTC
>NW_020870634.1:558944-561444 GCF_003789085.1 Penaeus vannamei | reverse complement strand
TTACAACTAGCTCGCAGAGGACCTTGGGAGTAGGGTAATATCTTCGCCTCACGGATGTAGTAGGCACCGGATCAAGAGATGTGGCGCTGGTTTACTGTAGATTTATTATCCGGTTCATGTAAAAATGCACATTTCCGCTACATTACGCTGGTATTAAGAGTCCGTCTCGGAAGTAACAAAAAGAGAAAAAAGATCTTTGTCTTGGATGATGCAAGCATAAACAATTAGTTGTAAGAGAACCAAGTTACATAGCATGATTGAAACCGGCTATATATGTTCTCTTATTTTTGCATACGTAAACGATAAAAAAAATCTTATTGGTCTACTTAGAATCTCTTTATATAAGGCTTTCAAACACCCCCCTCTGGAATGGGAGTGACACACACGTATACCATCTTTCCTTTTCACATTCAAGTCCTTTTTATTTACATCTTACCTGCTTACAACTTTCCCAACACTGGAAACGGGAAATGCTTGTGAATTTCAGGCATTCTCGTAATCACAGGAACGAGGTCACACGAAACTACTTAATATGACAAGTGTGAACAAGGAGTATCAGCCCAGGGCATGTGAGGCAAAGTTTGCTACCGCTGGGCTCGTGTTTGTACAAGAACACTCTCTGCTTTAAGAAGTTTGCGAGAAAAGTTTGGGAATCTGAGGCCACCGCCGGGCAGAATGGGGGCGAGATACTCTGTTTTAGGTATTGCTCTTATTGTATTATGCCTCTTATTGTGGTTATTGCGGTAACTGTTGTTAGCAGCGGTAATGGGTGGTACGGCACTGGCTGTAGCGGTGTTAGCTTTATTATAATTTTTGTTGCTGTTGTTTCTATTGTGCTGTGGTTTTTACAAAAAAAAAATATTTTTTTTCACAATTCTTATTATTGTTTTTGTTTTTATTATTATCCTTATTACCATTATTATTCTTACTATTTTTATTTATTTTATTATCCTTAGTATCATTATTATTCTTATCATTTATATTTTTATTGTTATTATTATCATTATTGTTATTTTCATTATCATTATCATTAATATTATTATTAATATTATTGGTATTATTATTATTATTGCCCAAATCATTTTTGATTGTTTTATCATTTTAATTGTTAATATTGTTAATGATATTGTTAGTATTGTTAGTAGTAATAGCAGTAGAAGTAGCAGTAGTTTTTAAGCATAAATATGTCTTGTTTTTGTCATTATTACAATTGTTGTCGCCATTTCCAGCCATTGCTATCGATATTATAAAACTATACCAAATTGCATATCACCAAAACAAAAATGACTCGGAATCGGTAAGTATCCTAAATGCGTTTAGACGAGATCTCTGACAACATTTTATTGGATTTTTCTTATTGCAGCAAATAAAATAGGATAACGTTTTGAGATTTAAACATCGGTAAGGATATTAGATTATGATTGATGATGAGACACTTCAAGGTGACAGGAGAGGGAGATTAACTTTCTGACGTGACTCTGAGATGACGTTTGGTTGTGATGCCGTTCCAGGGCGAGGGAAGCTGTATGTACAAGGAGGTGTTGCTAACTCCTTTATCTTTTCCTTTATATTCTATGATGAGCAAAATGGTAGTTGCGCGTTGCTAAGTCTTGCTGGAAATTTCGTTTAAGGAGATATATTTCAGACACAAATACATACTCAAATATGATAAACACACAAACATACACATATATATGACTGTGTGTGTGTGTGTGTGTGTGTGTGTGTGTGTGTGTGTGTGTGTGTGTGTGGTGTGTGTGTGTGTGTGTGCATGTGTATATGTGTATCCATTCATGATGATCCAATAGCTCTCTCCCTCATTCGCCACCTACTTATCCCCTGCCCCTCTCGTTCTCCAAACCGTACCCACGCAGCGGACTTGGCCCCTCACAAATTTCCCGTCACAGCCGAGACACCCGCTCGCCGAAATCGTGAAACTCGAAATCCCATTCTAACGTTGGAGCTTTTAGCAGCCGGAGACAGAGCGGAGAAAATGGGTGTTACTTTGAGTTCATAGATTCACTCGTTGAGTTGCGCGGATAGAGCGTGTGCTGAACGACCAGGGATGCGGGAATACTTTTAGCATTGTATTTTTGGAATGTATTTTGTATTTTGTATGTTAATTTGAATCTTTGATTGGTATGATCATTATCATTGTTATTGCTATTGCTACTAGTATCATTATCATTGTTATTGCTATTGAGTATCATTGTTATTGCTACTAGTCATTGTTATTGCTATTGTGCATTGTTATTGCTATTGCTACTAGTATTATCATTGTTATTGCTATTGCTACTAGTATCATTATCATTGTTATTGCTATTGCTAGTATCATTATCATAGTTATCGTTATTATTAAAACCAGTTTTTATTACTATCATTGTTATTATCACTGTTATCATGATTACTATATTATTGTTGTTATTATTATCATTACCAGTACAATTGTCATTATGGTTATTCTCATTATTTTTTATTATCATCATTATCACAGTAGTAG
>NW_020870634.1:533770-539812 GCF_003789085.1 Penaeus vannamei | reverse complement strand
TATATATATATATATATATATATATAATTGCTATGTGTGTATATATATGTGTGATTTTTGTGTGTGTGTGTGTGTTGTATTATAGTGTTGTGTGATGTGATGATGTATATGATATATATTCGTGTGTGTGTGTGTGTGTGTTGTGTGTGTTTGTTTAGTTCCGTGTTGTGTCTATCGGGATGTGTACACATGCATGTATTATTCAAGTCCATGTATTTTCACGAGTGTGTGACCAATGCTTATGTCTTTGTCTTTTAATTCCACCTAAAAATAAACAAGACTGAAAAATAAAACTGTTTTTACTCCATACTTTTATCAGTCTGAATCCAAGCAAGAAACCAGACCGAATTTCCAGCTGCAACTCGAATCCCCGGAGTTACAACTTGAGCACTGGATTCCTTCAACTCCGACCTTGAGCCTTGATGCAAACTAGTGAACTTTATACATAACAAGGCATCATAACCCATAACACATATCTGGAGAAGCAGTTTAAGTGTCAGCAACACCACTTATAACTCAGGTAATTGTACGAGGGAGCCACTTTTGTAATCTTTGCAAATGTGTAAAGTTCACAGGTTGTGTTTGTCTCAGCTGTTTAAGGGAGAATCATATGTATATTATCATTAAGTGTAACAGACTATGATGTTATGCATAAGTTCGTTAGCATATCTGCATCTCTGCAATGTCTTCCTTGGTATGAGGCTTCGCTAAGGTAAAAGAGGTGTTGCATGTTGCAAATGCTGAAACTTACTTGTTTTTTTTTCTTTTTGACTTTTTCTCTGCTTACTGATATTTTATTATATCTATTTTCTGCATCTAGTTTATCGTGATTAAAATTGCTGTCCCATAATTGCAGTTTTAGTTCAAAATTCTAAGATTTTAACAATTACAGTTTATATTTCACTTTAAACAAACGACCATGATTTCAAGAAATAACAATAATGATGATGATAATAGTAATAATGATGTTGATAATAGTAATAATGATGACGATAATAGTAATGACGATAATGATAATAATAACAGTAATAATGATAAAGACAATAATGTTGATGATAATGGCAAAAAAACATTATAATGGCAGCTATAATAACAATAAAAACAATTACAAAACTATGGATAAAACTGATGACGCCAGTCTGATATTTTCAGCCTAAAAAAAAAACAAAAAACATCTGCATAATTATCTTCATTGAAACCAAAAACTGTAACGCAGAACGGAAAAACAAGCTATATATATCATGCACTTGAATATGATTCTATTTTAAAAGGCTGATACACCATTACTAATTCAGTCCAGTTATTTGGGCAGTTTATATTTTTCAGGATATTGCTAATTCTAAAACTTTTTTGATTTTGTTAATGCCAGGTCTACTTACATTTTGGAATACACATTTGTTGATTTATGAAATGTGCGCGTGGGTTTAAATTCGTACAGAACACATACACACATTATTATGATTATCATTATTATCAATCATCAATTATTATTATTTCATCGTTATTATCATTATTATGAATATTATTATCATTATTATCATTACCATCATTATTATTATTATCATCATTATTATCATTATTATGAATATTATCATTATTATCATTATGAATAATATCATTATTATTATTATTATTGTTGTTGTTATTATTATTATTATTAAATTATACCATTTTTGTTATTATCATATTCTATCATTGTCATTATTATTATCTCATTATGCCTCATTATTTTTAACATTATAATTTTCATCATTATCATCATTATCATCACCATCATCATTATTATGATTTTCATTAATCTTATTCTTATTCTAATTCTTATTGTTATTGTTATTATTATTTTTTATTATCATTATTATTATTATTAATTGTTATGTTGTTATTATTATATAATCATTATTATTATTATTATTATTATTATTATTATATTATTATTATTGTTTATGTATATTGTTATTTATTATTATTATCTATTTATTAATTTTTATCACTATTATTATTGTTATTATCATCATTATCATCATCATTATTATTATCATTATTGTTATAATTATCATTATTGTTATTATATTATATATAGTTAATTATGTATTTTTATTATTGTAATTATATTATTGATATTATTTATTATCATTATCTTTATTATTATATTTATCATTATTATTATTATTCATTATTATTAATTATTTATTATTATTATTTTATATTATTATTATTATTATTATTATTATTATTATTATATTATTATTATCATCATTTCATTATCATTATTATATTCATCTTATTTTAATCATTTATTATCAATTATCATTATTTTTTTTGTCTTCCTTACTATTAGTATATCTTTTTGCATGTATTATCATTTCATTTTATTATTATCACTATTATCGTATTATTATTGTTATTTTATTATTATTATTATTATATTATTATATAATTATATTATTTTTATTTATTATTAATGTTGCATTTATATTCATCATATCATTATTACTATTATCATCTTTATTATCATTATCACTTCGATTATCATTATAAATATTATGGCCAATATCATTATTTTTTCTATGATTATTTTTTCCCTTTTTTGTATTATTTTTGCATTATTATTGTTGCTTGTTATCATTTGTATCATCATTATTACTGTATATTAATTAATACTGATGATATATTATTTTTCATTCTCATTAATAGCAGTAATAGTATCATTTTATTATTATCATTTACTATTACATAAGACGATAAATGGTTGACACTGATATTTGAACTTTGAAGCAAACATTTTGAACTTATACACAAAAATAAAACAAAATTTTGACAGAAATATATAAATGAAAATGACAAGTAACAACATGACAAATCACAACACACCAAAAACAACCATAGTAAGATACAAACTCTCCATAACACAGGCAACAGGTTTAGGAAGATACAGACAGACAGGCAGGCAGGCAAGCATGTTTGTAAGTTATGATCATTAATGACTCTTTCTCATTTCTTTCATCTGTCTATGTGTCACTTTGCTTATCAGTTTACCTTTCTTTTCATTTCTCTGTGTATCTGCCTATTGTCTATGTTGTGTGTGTGTGTGTGTGTGTGTGTGGTGTGTGTGTGTGTGGTGTGTGTGTGTGTGTGTATAAATAAATAAATAAATTTATATATATATATAATATATATATATATATATATATAATATATATATATATATATATATATATATATATATATATATATATATATATATATATATGTGTGTGTGTGTGTGTGTGTGTGTGTAAATAAATAAATAAATATATATATATATATATATATATATATATATATATATATATATATATATATATATATATATATATATATATATATATATATATATATATATACACACACATATTACAACAGCGCCTCATCCTCGTGAATAATCCTATTCACAATGGACACGAAATTGATGCGCGACGGCAAGCGTTTGAAATTCGCAAAGTGAATAGCAGATGCAAAGGCTTCTTGACTCTTCTCTCGTGGCTGTTTACTTAATACCTGTTTACCTGTTGGCAAGGTATAACGTGTTTCTTTTATCTGTTTTGATATGTGACATACAGAAGGGAATGTAAGGAATATATTAGCGTTTTATCCCGGGATGTCGCTTGTATAGAGGTATTTATGTTCTTTTCCTTGAGAACTGGGACGGTTTCGTAACCAAAAAAATAATTGTATGCCATTTTGAACGAATAATATAATTATTATTTTCATCATCATTACCATCAAGATCACCATCAAACCATCACCACCATCACCGCCACCACTACAAACACCTTCACCATCACCACACCACCCACCAACCACACCGCCACCACAACCACCACCACAACCACCAGCGCCACCAAGACCATTACCACAACCACCAACGCCACTACAACCACCAGTGTCACCACCACCCACCACCATCACACCACCACCACCACCACACACCACCACCCACCACCCACCACCACAACCACCATCACCACAACCACCACCACAACCACAACCACCACCACAACCACCACCACAACCACCACCACCAACCCACCATCACCACAACCACCATCACCAAACACACAAAACAGAAAGAAATCCGACTCCCCCCCCCCCCCGATCCTCGCAGTCCCCCCCAAGGCCCGACAGAGGCGTTAGGTGCCAGTGCCACTCGACGGCACAGGGACCGAGCGCCGTGTTACATTAACCGGAACTCGTAAATGTGACACCGCGTTATGTGTCTGTTAATCAAGGCAGAGCAGTGAGCGCTGTTGGCATTTAACGGCCTTCGTTTTCGGTGGGTCACGTGATGCCTCTCCCGTGCCAATTTATTATTTTATTATTATTTTATTGTGGTTTCATTTTGATTTTGTGATTCGTTGCGATAATATAATGTTTAATTTATTCCTTAATTTTTTATGTTGTTGGTTTTGCGGTTGTGGAAATTTGTCTATGGGAAGGAAAAGAAATTAAAAATACCAGGCAGATACAGAAAGATATATATATTTCATAATGTGCAGATAAAGTTACGATATAGCAATGATAATATAAGATCCATGAATATTAACCAGGATAGCAAGGCCAAACTGTACCTTATATTTGGAAATACTTGTGCAGTCTATGATCCTTGAATTTTAGTTTGTATTAAAGCTGTTTGAGTTGTATCATGGGACACAACTGGAAATGCCGCGCCGAAATTTTGTAGTCTTAATCATTATTGTACTGAGAATATCTAGTTTGGAATACCATGTAAATATATTTTTTTCTTTTTTGTATAAAAGTGAAACTTATTATTCGTGATAAGATCAAAGCTGTACATAGTCTGTGTGTTTCTGTACAATTTCTAACAATCTGTAAGTTCAATTGCGCATTTTGCTATTCTGTTGGAACGGAGACGCAGAGTCCTTCCCTAAGCCAAGAGTTCGTCAACCGTGTCCAGTGGCTGGCTATGTAGGCGTAGTTGAACGTACCCGCTAGCTGAGTAGATTTCAGAAGACATTGCTATTATAATATTGTGCTAATGGCATTGTTGTTGAGCTATGCTTTGTTATCATTAAATGTCTTGAAAATTGCTCTTTGAAATGTAAACAACGGAACCGAGTGAAAATAACTACGAATATTTAGGTCGTGGGTTAATTTTATCAAGGTTGATCAGAATCCCGGTTACTCAGGCTACAGGGCAGGGGTTTGTGAAGAAGTATAATGACACTGCCCTATCAATGTGGATATTGCGTTGCAGTGTTATTATTATTTGGCTGTAATCAGTGTGATTCAGACTGAGATGCAGTTCAGATTTTCCAGATTCCTTATGTTGTGCTAATCGAATTTATTTTATTATTATCATGCAAGGTATATATGTATTTAGCTTATTCAGTTATTAATAAGGATGTCAATGATGATGGCCATGTAATAGAAAGTTTTAACATTTTTTCAAGCTCCTATTGTTTACACTGCATGTGATATGTCTACAGACCAACAGTTTGTACCTGTTGCACATATGGGGATTTTTCATTGGTTGCACCCTACAATTAAGGAGCAACTTTGAATGTCATCTTCCATCACTAGTAAATATTATTATCATTATTATCATTATTAATTATTATTGTTGTTATTTTTATAAATATCATCATTGTTATTATTGGTGTTATGATTACTGTTATCATTATTGTTATTATTTGATTATTATTGTTATTTTTATAAATATCATCATTGTTATTATTGGTGTTATGATTACTGTTATCATTATTGTTATTATTATATGTATATATATACATAAATATATGTACACACACACATACACACACACACACACAACACACACACACACACACACACATATGTATATATATATATATATATATATATATATATATATATATATATATATATATATATATATATATATTAATACACACACATACATATATACTATATATATATATATATATATATATATATATATATATATATATATATATATATATATATATATATATATATATATATATATATATATATATATATATA
>NW_020870634.1:518770-521270 GCF_003789085.1 Penaeus vannamei | reverse complement strand
CTATCATCATCATTATCCTTATTATTGTTACTTTTATCATTATTATGGTTAGTGTTATTATGATTATTAATTTTTTATCGTTATTATAAGTATTATTATTATATGATTACAATTATTATCATTGTTATCATTATCCTTATTATTGTTTTATCATAAATTTTGTGATCATTATCAACATCATCTATATATCATCATCATCGTTACTAACAGTATTATTTTTAACATCATTATGATTATTATCATTATCATTATTAATGTAATAACATCAAAAATGATATCAACTATAATAACAGATGATGGTGATAATAATGATAATAATGGTACTTATAAAAGAATTATCAATGATATGAGAATGATATTACGACCTGCAATAACAAATACAATGATACTGAAACGATAATGGGAATGACAGTAATAATAATAAGTAATAATGAACATTCTTGTAACTGCTATTATGAAGAACATTTTGTATTAACATTACTACTACTATTAGTACGGCATCATCAATTCGTCATTATCACCATCAGTAATAAATGCAGTTTCATTAATATTCAATTCGTGTATTAACATTAAATATTGTTATTATGATAATGCATTAGAATTCATCATTATTATTATTAAATACTAATTCTGTTATTGCTCGAACTCTTGCATTATATTGATTACCTTTTTTGTTATTCCATTTGCCTGTCGTTATTCTGATTTCGCCTTCCACTGCATTATATTTCTTCTTAATTATTTAAACATCTGTAATGGATAATAATTAATCAACCCTATGTATTCTGACAAATTTCCATAATGATAAACCTCGTAATGTAATCCATTATTTAAATAAAATTCTAATACTGTTAAAAAAAAAAAAAACCCACCAACGCCTTTCATTATTATTATTATTGTATTACTATATATTAATATATATAATATATATATATATATATATATATATATATATATATTATATATATATATATATATATATATATATATATATATATATATATATATATATATATTATATATTTATAATATACATATACATACACACACACACACACACACACACATATATATATATATATATATATATATATATATATATATATATATATATATATATATATATATATATATATATATATATATATATATATAATATATATATATATATATATATATATACAATATATATATATATATATATATTATATACATATATATATATATATATATATATATATATAATAATATATATATATATATATATATATATATATATATATATATATATATATATATATATATATATATATATATATATATAAATATATAAGTAAATATATAATAATAATAATGTTAAGGTCATATCAAAGACACATAAAAATACACATGTTTAGATACATATTCTTGAGGAAATATAAGACCAAGAACAACAACAAAAAACAAAATCCTCTTTTCCCACAAAAGGAAATCAGATCTTTTTTACGTCCCAAAGAATAGCAAAAAAGAGTACTTAACACTTTTGTTGTGTCACTCTCTCTCTGTCCTTTATTATCATTGATGATATTCTTCTTATTATTATTGTTGTTAAGTTGATGATCATTATCATGGTCGGCATTGTTGTTGTTATTATTATGGTTATCACTATTATTATTGTTGTTGTTAATATTATTATTGTTATAATTATTGTTATGTTTATTATTATTGTATTATTATTATTATTATTATTATTATTATTATTATTACTATTGTTATTATCACTATTATTATCATTATCATAATTATCATTTTTATTATTATCATTATCATTATTTTTATTGTTATTATTATAGTCATCATCATTAGTATTACCATTATTACCATTATTATTATTATTATTATTATTATTATATTATTATTATTTTTTTTTATTTATTATTATTATTATTATTATTATTATTATTATTATTATTATTAATTTAATCATTATTAACTATCAATTATTATTATCTTATTACTACTATCGTTATAATTATCATTATTATGATCATCATTATCATCATTATTATTATCATATATAAAAAATAATAATTATAATTATTATTATGTTGTTTTATATTATTATTATTATTGTTATTATTATAATTATTATTGTTATTATTATCATTATTCATAATTATTATTTTATATTATTTTCATTATATTTATCATTATCATTATTATTAGTAGTAGTAGTATAGTGACCTGTTTTAAGGGAGTTACCCCCAAAATCGGTAGCGCCCCCTAGATTCCAAGCTTGTCTCCCGCAAGGAGCAGTAAATTGGGGCGACCACGTGTTTGCGATATATTGTTTTAACGATATTTTCTTTTATTCTTTAATGTCTTAATGTACAGTATTTTTAATTAAATCTAACTTAGTTCTTTCTATTGTTTTATTGTATAATAAAACAATAGTTGCATTTTATATACTCCCATTTTCTATTTTCGTATGTCTTATCGTATATATATTTACTTGTATTCGCTT
>NW_020870634.1:477446-508803 GCF_003789085.1 Penaeus vannamei | reverse complement strand
CGCGCTTTTAAACTCTCCATGAGAAAAGCGAAATTGTGCCGCAGTTGTCTTTCTTTTTCTTTTTCTTCTTTCTTTTTTTTCTTTCATTCAGTCTTTCCTCTATTTTCTTTCTTTCTTTTTCTTTTTCTCTTTTCTTTCTTTCTTTTTTGTTTTTCCCTTTTTCTTCCTTTCTTTTTCTTCAGTTTCTTTCTTTCTTTCTCTTTTCTTACTTTCTTTCCTTTTTTCTGTATTTATTCCTTTCTTTCTTTCCTTCTTATTTTCCTTTTCTTTCTTTTTTTTTCTCTCCTCTCCTCCTTCATTCTTCGTTATGTTCTTTCTTTCTTTTTCTTCATTTCTTTCTCTCCTTCTCTCCTTCCTTCTTTCTTTCGTTATTTTATTTCTTTCTTTTATCGCCATGGACAGGTCGCCATTAGTTGGGAAGTTATAGGGCAGTGGGACCCGGTTTAGACGGTCGCCCTTCGCTCTGGACCGTCTAAATGGCTGTCCCATATGCGGGGTTGTCCACTTTTGGCTCGTCTAATTAGCCCTATGTTTTAATGCGCCGTCATCGCCATTTAAGGTCGCATCGGTACGGGTGGGGGAATTCGGCCGATCTGTCGGGGTTTAGCCTGGGCTGTGTGTGTTTCGCGTATACGTTCGCGAGTCGGTTGGTATATACACACTGAAGTATGGACGCGTACGCATGGATAGACGCAGATGCTCGCTCGCCCTCTCTGTGTCTGTGTCTCTGTCTTTCTCTCTCTCTGTTCTGTCTCTCTCTTTCTCTTTCGATCTCTCTCTTTCTCTTTCGATCTCTCTCTCTCTCTCTCTCTCTCTCTCTCTCTCTCTCTCTCTCTCTCTCTCTCTCTCTCTCTCTCTCTCTCTCTCTCTCTCTCTCTCTCTATCTCTCTCTCTCTCTCTCTCTCTCTCTTCTCTCTCTCTCTCTCTCTCTTCTCTCTCTCTCTCTCTCTTCTCTTTCTCTCTTTCTCTCTTTCTCTCTCTCTCTTTCTCTCTTTCTCTCTCTCTCTTCTCTCTCTCTCTCTCTCTCTCTCTCTCTCTTTCTCTCTCTTCTCTCTCTCTCTCTCTCTCTCTCTCTCTCTCTCTCTCTTTTCTATTTTTTTTTTTTTATTTTTTTCTCTTTCCTCATCCTTTTCCTCTACCTCTTCTCGTCCTCCTACCTCCTCATTCTCTGCTCGTTCTCCTCCTCCTCCCTCCTCCTCCTCTCCTCCTCCTCCACCTCCACTTCTCCTCCTTCATCCACCTCTTCTCCTCCTCCTCCACCTCTTCTCCTCCTCTTCTCCACTTCTTCTCCTCTTCTCCACCTCTCTCCTCCTCCTCCACCTCTTCTCCTTCTCCTCTCTCTTCTCCTCTCCACCTCCACTTCTTCTCCCTCTCCATTTTCCTTCTTCTAAAGTTCACGTAGGAAATAGCGACAAGTAACCGCTCCCAGGTTTGCGTAATGACATTTTGAATTTGTTCTCTTCAGTTCTTCATATTGCTCTTTTTGTTCTCTCTGTTCTTCATATTGCTCTTTTTGTTCTCTCTGTTCTTCATATTGCTCTTTTTGTTCTCTCTGTTCTTCATATTGCTCTTTTGTTCTTTTCAGTTATTCATATTGCTCTTTTTTGTTCTCTTTCAGTTCTTCCTATTCCTTCTTTTTGTTCTCTCTTTCTTCCTATTGCTCTTTTTGTTCTCTCTGTTTTCTTCATATGCTCTTTGTTCTCTCTGTTCTTCATATCGCTGTTCTCTCTGTTTTTCATATTGCTCTTTATTCTCTCTGTTCTTTCTATTGTTCTTTTGTTCTTTTCAGTTATTCGTAGTGCGTTTTGTTCTCTCTGTTCTTCATATTGCTGTTCTTCTGTTCTTCATATTGTTCTTTTGTTCTCTCTGTTCTTCTATTGCTCTTTTGTTCTTTTCAGTTATTCGTAGTGCGTTTTGTTCTCTCTCTTCTTCACATTGCTCTTTAATTCCATCTCTTCTTCATATTGCTCTTTTGTTCTCTGTTCTTCACGTCATTCTTTTGTTCTCTCTGTTCTTCATATTGTTCTTTGTTCTCTCTGTTCGCATTGTTCTTTGTTCTCTCTGTTCTTCATATTGCTCTTTTGTTCTCTGTTCTTCACATTGTTCTTTTGTTCTCTCTGTTCTTCACGTTGTTCTTTTGTTCTCTCTGTTCTTCACGTCGTTCTTTTGTTCTCTCTGTTATTCTTTGGGCGTTTTATCGCTACCAGACGCGGACACACCACGTCTGTTTTCTTCGTTATAATGGTTGCCTTTTTTTATTGACCCTTTGTTTGGTTTGTCCGTTTTATGTGGGTGCGACTGTGTAGAGGTATCAGTATTTCTCTCTATTCATCTGTCTATCTGTCTATTTATCTATCTATCTGTCTATTTGTATTCCTGTCGTGTATAGGTATTAGTATTTCTCTCTTTCTCCATCTATCTATCTGTCTATTATTTATCTATCTGTCTATTTGTATCCTCGTGTATTGGGTATCAGTATTTCTCTCTTCTCCATCTATCTATCTGTCTATTTATTTATCTATCTGTCTATTTGTATCACTGTCGTGTATAGGTATTAGTATTTCTCTCTCTCTCCATCTATCTATCTGTCTATTTATTTATCTGTCTGTCTGTTTGTATCACTCGTGTATTGGTATTAGTATTTCTCTCTCTCTCCATCTATCTATCTGTCTATTTATTTATCTATCTGTCATTTGTATCACTGTCGTGTATAGGTAATAGGATTTCTCTCTTTCTCCATCTATCTCTGTCTATTTATTTATCTATCTGTCTATTTGTATCACTCGTTGTATAGGTATTAGTAATTCTCTCTTTCTCCATCTATCTATCTGTCTATTATTTATGTATCTGTCTGTTTGTATCACTCGTGTATAGGTATTAGTAATTCTCTCTTTCTCCATCTATCTATCTGTCTATTTATTTATGTATCTGTCTGTTTGTATCACTGTCGTGTATAGGTATTAGTATTTCTCTCTTTCTCCATCTATCTATCTGTCTATCTATTATCTATCTGTCTATTTGTATCACTGTCGTGTATAGGTATTAGTATTTCTCTCTCTCTCCATCTATCTATCTGTCTATTTATTATCTATCTGTTATTTGTATCACTCGTGTGTAGGTATTAGTATTTCTCTCTTTCTCCATCTATCTATCTGTCTATTTATTTATCTATCTGTCTTTGTATCACTGTCGTGTATAGGTATTAATATTGCTTTCTCTGTCTATCTATCTGTCTATTTATCTATCTATCAATCTATTTGTATCTCTGCCATGTCTGAGTCTGTCTATCTATAGATGTGTTTGAGTGTGTGTATGTGAATATTTGCACGTATGTATGTGTGTATGTATGTATCTATGTATGCGTGCGTACATGCATACAGATACATATATGTTATGGATTTATATATGTAATTTTCTTATTGTTTGGTATTTTTTTGCGGGAATTCGTCTTTGATCGATATCATTCCGAACAGAGAGAGAGAGAGAAAGAAAGAAAGAGAGAAGAGGAGAGAGAGAAAGAAAGAAAGAGAAGAGAGAAGGAAACAAAGTGTATATAATATATATTATCTATGATGAAGAAAAGAGAGAGAGAGAGAGAAGATAATCCTTTGCGCGTCGGTCTTTATGTCTCCTTTATCAGGCGGCTTCTCGTCCGCTCAGCGGATGTCAACACCTGCTTCCTCCTCCTGCTTATGAGATTGGGGATTTTATTCTCGTTTTTCCCCTCTTTTGGCCTTTATCGTTTCTCGCTCTTATTGCTGTTTCTGCTGTTGCTTTTCCTCCTCCTTCTGTGTTTTTGTTTTTTTCTCCTGATCTCTTCCTTCCTCCTTCCTCTTCTACCTCCTCCCTCCCTCCTTCCTCTTCTCCTTCCTCTTCCTTCTCCTCCATCCCACCTTCTCCTCCTCTCCTCCTCCTTCACCCCACCACCTCCTCCTCCTCCTCCTCCTCCTCCTTTTCTCTCCTCCTCCTCCTCTCCTCCTCCTCCTCCTCCTCTCCTTTTCCTCGCCTCTATGGTACGCCTTCCCAGAACGGGCGTGGGCGAGAGCCAGCAACCACCGACTCTTATTTCTCCTTGTCCCTCTCCTCCCCCCCTCCCCCCTCCCCCCCACTTCCCCCTACAGTTTGTCAACTCCCCCCCCCTCTGTCTGTTCTCTCCCTCCCCGCCCCTCCTCTCCTCTCCTCTCCTCCTCTCCCCTCCTCCTCATCCACCCCTCCCCCCCTCCCCTACAGTTTGTCAACTCCCCCCCCCCCCCTCTGTCTGTCTTCCCCTCCCCTCCTCCTCTCCTCTCCCCGCCCCTCCCCTCCCCTCCCCCCGCCCGTGGTAAAAAATATGACAGTAGGACAAGCTTGTCTCCTGTCGCGGGGTATTTATACCTGGACGTGTATATATCGTCTTGATTTTTTTTTTTTGTGGTATTAGGGGATATATATATGCGTGTTTTTATGTGGGTATTTATTTATTTATGTGTTTTTTATGTATGTGTATTTTTATGAACACTGTGTGGGTTTGTATGTATGGATGTGTATATATCTATCCATATATATATATATATATATATATATATATATATATATATATATATATATATATATATATATATAATTTAGTAGATGTAAATATGGACTGTTAGCTCTTTTTCTCTATCTATCCCTTGTCTTCTTTATGTCCCTTTTTTCCCCTCCTCTTTTCCTTCCCCGTTCCTCCTCCTTAACCCCCCCCCCCCTCGAAGAAGAAGAAGTATGATAATAAGGATAATAGCTCTGGTATCGGATTCTTAATAGATTCGTAATAGGATGCCTTTGCGCGTGTGGATATATGTATATCTTTTGTATTTTCTTCTTTTTTCCTTCCTCTTCTTTCTTTCCCTTTCTTCTTTTTTCCTTTTCTTTCTTTCTTTCTTCCTTTGTTCTTTCTTTCTACCTTTCTTCTTTCTTCCTTTCGTTCTTCCTTTCTTCTTCTTCCTTTCCTTGCTTCTTTCTTTCTTTCTTTTGATTTATGTAGTCGATTATCATCCCACATCAAAATGAAGCGATTTCAGGGCGTATTCATAAGGAAAATGATATCAAATGTAGCGTGTTGATTCTGAAGCGAAGTGACCTCAGCTACTTATGATTCTGAAGCGAAGTGACCTCAGCTACTTATGATTCTGGAGCGAGGTCACGTGGGATATGATGATTCTTGGCGTAATGTGGACGTGGGGTGGCGTAATGTGCAGACGGACGTGCAAAACATTAACAGAAATATGGTGTGGATTATTGTTGTTATCATCATCGCAATCATGATACTATTACTATTAGTTTATTATTGTTATTATTGTTGTTGCTGATATTATGTTATTATTATTAATTATTCATATCATCAATTATTATTTTTTATTCATTATCATCATCATTATTAATTATTTATTATTATTATTATTATTATTATTATTATTATTATTATTATTATTATGATTGTCATTGTCATTGCCATTATTAGTTATCATCATCATAATCATCACCATTACTATCATTATTAATATCCCTTTTTTTTTTTTTTTTTTTGTGTGTGTGTGTGTGTGTGTGTGTGTGTGTGTGTGTGTGTGTGTGTGTGTGTGTGTGTGTGTATGTGTGTGTGATCTACTTTCCAAGCCAAGGTTTTGGTGACTCACGACCCAGAGAGGGGGGGAGTGGGGGGGGGGTGAAAAAACATGCCCGTTTCATGTGCGGTCGGGTTGGCGTTGGGTATTTAACATGTCATAGATTATCATCGTAAATGCTCACCATTTGTTACGGGTGAAGGGGGGGAGAGGGGGAGGGGGGTAAGAGGCGAGGAGACGAAGTGACGTTCAAAGACTTTTTATTGAATTTATTTGGTGGGTTGTGTGTGTTTGTGTATTATTTTGTTTATTTGTTTATCTATTTTTTTTGGGTGTTGTGTATTGTTGTTTCTTTGTTTATTTGTATGTATTTTTTTCCTTGTTATTTTATTATCCTTATGTTTCTTTCCATTTTTTCCTGATCTTTTATGTTTTTTCGTGTTTTTTTTTGTATTTTAATATTATTATTATTATTATTTCAGTATGTACCTGTTTTGTTTATCAGTTTTTTTTTTTGCGATTTTTGATTGATTGGCTGATTATGAATGATAAATGAGTTTGCGAGAAAAAAAAATATTGAATAAAAAAATAAGAAAGATTGACAGTAGTGATTGAAGATAAGGAATAGCGATAACAGCGATAACAGAGGCGACCATGAGGGACGATGGAGGGAAACCACATGGCCCAACATAGGCTGGTCTCTCTCTCTCTCTCTCACTTCCACGGAAATGTTATGGCTGAGACGACGTCGCGAACACACACATGTGAACACATACACACGGGTGTATGTGTACACGGGTCGACGGATGTTTTCCTTGCATGGACGTACATGTATTCATTCACTTACGCTTACAGGTACTCAGGCGTTGATTCACTCGCTTGTTAGCCATGTATATACTTACTCACTCGCTCATTCATTCATTCATTTGATTGCTTACACATACATACATAACACACTTACTCATTCATTCACTCGTTTGTTTACTTACACACACTTACACTCACTCACTCACTCGCTTTCTTGCTTACACACATACATATACATAACACACTTACTCACTCACTCACTTGATTGCTTACACACACATACATACATAACACACTTACTCATTCATTCACTCAATTTACTTGTTTACACACACATACTTACATTACACACTTACACTAACACTCACTCATTCATTTGCTTGCTTACACACATACATACATAACACAACACTCACTCACTCACTCATTCACTTTTGCCTGCTTACACACATACATACATAACACACTTACTCACTCACTCACTCATTTGCTTACTTACACACACGTACATAAGCGCGCACACGCACACGCACATATGGCAATACCTGGCACTGATGAGCCAAGGGGGAAAATGGCACTGAATTATGATAATGATAATTTACGAGCAGGTAACCGCAGGATGCCAGAAAGAGGGGGGGGGGGGGTTGGGGGTTGGGGGGGGGTTATGATGACGAATCTCGCCTCTGCTTTTTCTATCCTTCATTTTCTTCGTGTTTTTTTTTTTTTTTCTTCTTCTTCTTCTTCTTCTTCTTCCTCTTTTTCTTTTTTCTTCCTTTTCTTTTTCTTTCCATTTATTATTATTATTTTTATTTTTTTTTACTTCGTCTTATCTTTTTTGTTGTTTTTGCATGTTCTTTTCTTCTTCATCTCCTCCTATTCCGTGTTCGTCTTCTCCTGCTTCTTTCGGAGAAAAGGAGCTGCGTCGCATAAATCCTCGAAAGGAACATATTCTCACGAGTAAGGGTGAAAATCCTTTCTTTCTCTCTTTCTTTCCTTATTCTCTCTCTCTCTCTCGTTCGTTCTGGCTCTCTCTCTCTCGTTGCTCGCTCGTTCTCGCTCTCTTTTTCTCTTTCGCTCTCTCTTTCTTTCTCTCTCTCTCTCTCTCCTTCTCTTTAATTTCTCCCTCTCTCTCTCTTTAATTCTCTCTCTCTCTCTCTCTCTCTCTCTCTTAATTTTCTCTCTCTCTCTCTCTCTCTCTCTCTCTCTCTCTCTCTCTCTCTCTCTCTTCTCTCTCTCTCTCTCCTCTCTCTTCTCTCTCTCTCTCTCTCTTCTCTCTCTCTCTCTTCTCTCGCCCTTTCTCGCTCTCCCGAGACTCGACCAAAACAGTGAAGATCACATGCGGCGAGGAGGGCGAAGGAGGCGAAAGAGGAAGGAAGGAAGGGAGCTTCTGAAGGGTGAAGGATGGAGGAGCTGAAGAAGGTCTTTGGCTGAGGGAAGGAAAGGAGGAAAAGTTTTTTTTTTTTTTTCTGTTTCTTTCTTTTTTTCGTTTTTTTTTCTTTTTTTTTCTTTTTCTCCTTTTTCTTTTTTTTTCGTTTTTTTTCTTTTCTTTTTCTTTTTTCTTTTTCTTTTCTTTTTATGGATTTCTTTCGTTTTTGTGTGTTTTATTTTCTTGTTTTGTTTACTATTTTTATTATTATTTATTGATTTATTATTGTTGTTATTATTAGCATTTTTTTTTGTCGTTATTATTATTAAAACCATTATTGTTTTATTAAATCNATCATTCTATCCTTCCTATACCTTCCATCCCTTCCTCTCTCACGCTTCCTTCCCTCTCCAGTCCTCCCTCTCTTCTCTCTCTCAATCTCAATCCTGATCTTCTCTTCTATCTCTCTCTTTCTACTTCTCGCTTCACTGCCTTCCTCGTTTGCTTCCTTCTATTCTCTTCTTCTTCTTCTTATCTCCTCTCCTTCTCCTCTCTCTTCCTCTCATTCCTTTTCTCCTTCTCCTTCGTCCTTCTCACTTCTCCTTCATCCTTCTCACTTCTCTCTCTTCTCCTTCTCCTTCTACCTTCCTCTTCTCCTCTCTCCTCTCCTTCTCACTTCTGACCCTTCCTCACTTCCTCTCTCCTTCTCCTTCTCCTTCCCTTCCCTTCCCGTCTTCCCCCTTCCCCTTCTCTCCTTATCTTCCTTCTCCTTCTTCTCTCTTTCCTTCTGCCTTCTCCTTCTCCTTCTCCTTTCCTTCCTTCTTCATGCTTCATCTTCATCTTCATCTTCATCTTCAATCTTTCAAACTTCATGGCCCTTCATTCTTCAATGACTCTTCATCTTCATCTTTCATCTTCCATAGCTTCAATCTTCATCTTCAATCTTCAATCTCTTCTTCTTCTTCTTCTCTTCTTCTTCTTCTTCTTCTTCCTTCTCTTCTCCTTCTCTCTCCTTCTCCTTCTCTCCTTCTCCTTCTACTCTCCTTCTCCCTTCTCCTTCTCGCTCCATATCTTTTTTCTCTCTTCACTTTCTTATCTTCTTCCTCTCCTTCTTTTCTTCCTTCTCCACTTTTTCCCCTTCTTCTTCATGGCTCCTTCTTCCTTTCTTCTGGGCCTTCAATCTCCTTACTTCTTACATCTTCTCCTTACTACTCTCCTTTTCCTTCTACTTCCCTTTTTTTCTTCTTCTCCTTCTTCTCCTTCTTCTTCTCTTCTCTCCTTCTCTTTCTTCTTCTTTCTTCTTCTTCTTCTTCTTCCCGGTACTCCTTCTCTTCTTCTCCTTCTCCTTCTCCTTCTCCTTCTCCTTCTATTCCCTCACCTTTCTTCTTACTTTCTTCTTCTCCTTCTTTCTGTTGCTCTTCTTCTTTCTTTCTTCCTTTTCTTCTTCTTCTTCTTCTCTTCTTCACTTCTTCTTCTTCTTCCCTTCTTCTTCTTCTTCTTTCTTCCTGCTCCTTCCTTCTCCTTCTCCTCCTTCTCCTTCTTCTCTCTTTTCTCCTCCTTCTCCTTCTTCTCCTCTTTCTTCCTTCTTCTTCTCCTCTTCTCTCCTTCTCATTCCTCCTCTTCTTCCTTCTATCTTCGTCCTCTTCTCCTTCGTTCTTCTCTCTCCCTCTTCTTTCCCTTCTTCTTCTCCTCTTCTCCCTTCTTCTTCTCCTTCTTGCCTTCTTCTTCTCCCTCTTACTTCTCCATTTCTTCTCTTCCTCTTCTTGCCTTCTCTCCTTCCCTCCTCTTCTTCCTTCTTCTTCTCCTCTTCTTATTCCATTTATCTACCTTCTCCTCATTCTTCAGCTTTTCCCTCCTATTCTCCTCTTCTTACCTCTTCTTCTCGTCCTTCTCTCCTCCCTCTTCTCTCATTGCTTCTCCTTCTCTCTCTTCTTCTTCTTCTTTCTCATCTTCTATCCCTTCTTCTTCTCCTCTTCTTTCCTTCTTCTTCTCCAGATCTTACTTTATTTCTTATATCTTTATTCCTTCTTCTAATCTCTCTTTGCCTTCTTCTTCTCGCCTCTTCTTCCTTCTTCTTCTCCTCTTCTTTTCCTTCTGTGTCTCTTCTCCTCTTCTTCCTTCTTCTTCTCCCTCTTTCTTCCTTCTTCTTTACCTCTTCACTTCCACTCTTCTTCTCTCTTCTTCTCTCTTCTCCTCTTCTTACCTTCTTTCTCTCCTCCTTCCTCTTTCTTTACTTTTCTCCTCTTCTTCTTCTTCTCTTCTTCCTTCTTCTTCTCTTCTTCTCTTTTCTTCTTCTCCTCTTTCTCCTCTTCTTCCTTTCTTGCTTCTATTCTTCTCCTCTTCTTCTTCTTCTTCTCCTCTTCTCTTTATTCCTTCTTCTCCTCTCTTTCCCTTCTTCTTCTCCTCTTCTCTTCCTGTCTTCCTTCTCTCTTCTTCTTCTCCTTCTTCTCCTCTTCTTCTTCTTCTCTCGATCTTCTTCTTCTCAGTCTCATCCTTCTTTCTTCTCTTCCTCTTCTCCTCATTCTTTTCCTTCTTCTTCTTCCTCTTCTTCCTTCTTCTCTCCTCTTCTTACCCTTCTTCTCTTCTCCTTCTTTCCTTCCTTCTTTCCTCTTCTTCCTTCTTCTTCTCCTCTTCTTCCTCTTCTTCTTCTCTTCTCCTTCTTCTTCCTTCTTCTTCTTCTCTTCTTTTCCTTCTTCTTCTCCTCTTCTTCCTTCTTCTTTCTTCTTCTTCTTCTCTTCTTTCCTTCTTCTTCTCCTCTTCTTCCTTCTTCTTCTCCTCTTCCTTCCTTCTTCTTCTCCTTCTTCTTCCTTCTTCTTCTCCTCTTTCTTCCTTCTTCTTCTTCTTCCTCTTCTTTTCTTCTTCTTCTTCCTTCTTCTTCTCTTCTTCTTCTTCTCTCTTCTTCCTTACCTTCTTCCTTCTTTCTTCTTCTTCTTCTTCTCTTCTCTCTTTCTTCTTCTTCTTCTTTCTCTTTCCTTCTTCTTCTTCTTCTCTTCCTTCTTCTTCTTTCTTCTTCTTCTTTTCTTTCTCCTTCTTCTTCTTCTCTTCCTTCTCTTCTTTCTTCTTCCTTCTCTTTCTTCTTCTTCTTCTTCTTCTCTTCCCTTCTTCTTTCTTCTTCTTCTTCTCTTCTTCTTCTTCTCTTCCTTTCTTCTTCTTCTTCCTCTCCTTCTTCTTCTTCTTTCTTCTCCTTCTTCTTCTTCTTCTCTTCTTCTTCTTCTTCTTCTTCTCTTCCTTCTCTTCTTCTTCTTCTTCCTTCTTCTTTCTTCTTCTTCTTCTTCTTCCTTCTTCTTCTTCTTCTTCTTCTTCCTTCTTCTTCTTCTTCTTCTTCTCTTCTTCTTTCTTCTCTTCTTCCTTCTTCTTCTTTCTCTTCTTCTTCTCTTCTCTTCTCTTCCTTCTTCTTCTTCTTCTCTTCCTTCTTCTTCTTCTTCCTTCCTCTCTTCTTCTTCTCTCTTCTTCTTCCCTTCTTCTTCTTCTTCTTCTTCTTCTTCTTCTTCTTCTTCTTCTTCTCTTCCTTCTTCTTCTCTTCCCTTCTCCTTCTTCTTCTCCTTCTTCTTCTTCTTCTTCTTTCCTTTTTTCTTTCCTTCTTCCTCTCTTCTTCTTCTTCTTCTTCTCCTCTTCTTCTCCTCCTTCTTCCTCCTCTTCCTTCTTCTCCTCTTCCTTTCTCCTCCTCTTCTCTCTTCTTCTCCTCCTCCTCCTTCTCTTTCTCCTCTCCTCTCCTCCTCTCTTTCTCCTTCCTCTCCTCTCCTCTCCTCCTTCCTCTCCTACCTCACCTTCCCTTCCTCTCTTCTCCTCTCCTCCCTTTCTTTCTCCTCCTCCTTCCTCCTCCCTCCCTATTCCCCTCCTCCCCCTCATTACTCTCGCCTCATTTCCTTCTTTTCTTCTCCTCCTCCTCCTCCTCCTCCTCCTCCTCCTCCTCCTCTCCTCCTCCTCCTCCTCTTTCCTCCTACCCCTCATTATTCCCTTTTCCTCATTCTCCCCTCCTACCCTCCTCATACCTCCCCCAAGTCTTCTCTCCTCCTCCTCCTCCTCCTCCTCCTCTTCTTATCCCTCCTCCTCTCTCCCTCTAATTCCTCCTTGCCCCCACCCCGCTTCCGCCACCTGCTTTGTGATATTTTATCTTGAAGTGTATCTATATTATGAGCTTTAGCATTCATCAGTCGCAGATGAGGGCACATTCTGGGTAGGGGTTTATAGTTAGTGGTTTTCCAGCCAAGTGGTGCCCTAAAAGACCCCCCTTTCTCTGCCAGGGTCCGGAGCCGCTGTAATCCCACCGCCACCCCATTCCACAGTAAGCACTCCACCAGAGGACAATGGGTGAGTTGTATTCCAAGCCATCTTCCGTGTTTGGGGACCAATCTACCATGCATTCACGGCAGTGGATCTCAACCTTCTAAAGAGCGAAGCAAAATTTGAGTTTCAGGGTGTATTTGGGTGTCAGTGTAGTTGATAATATTTTTTTCTCCTCTTCCTTTTTCCTTTTTTTGTGTGTGTTTTTCCTTTTTTTTTTTTGTTTTTTTTCTAGTTACTATCTAGTTACTTTTTTATATTCCTTTTCTTTTTTCTTTCTTTATCTTCCTGTCCTCTTCCTCTCCCTATTCTTCTTTTTATTATTCTTTTTCTTCCTCTTCTTTCTCTTTTTCCTCCTCTTTTTCTTCTTTTCCTTTCTCCTTTTTTCTTGTTCTTGTTCTTCTTTTACTTATTCTTGTTCTTCTTGTACTTATTCTTGTTCTTGTACTTTTTCTTGTTCTTGTACTTATTCCTGTTCTTCTTGTACTTTTTCTTGTTCTTCTTGTACTTATTCTTCTTGTTCTAGTTCTTCTCCTTCTCCTCCTCTTCCTCTTCCTATTCTCTTCCTCTCCTCCTCTTCTCATAATTCTCTTCTTCCTCCTCCTAATATTAATCCCCCTCCTTCCTTCTTCCTTCTCCAGTCTCTTATTCCTCTTCCTCATTCCTCTTCTTCCTCCCCCTCCTCCTTCCTCTTCCTCATCTTTCATCTTCCCTCCTCTTCCTCCTTTCTTTCCCTCCTCCTTTCTCTTCTTCCTCTTCATTCACTTCCTCCTCTTTACTTCTTCTCTTCTTCCTCCTCTTCACTTTTTCTACTCCTCCTCTTCTGCTCCTCCTATTTTTTCCTCCTTCCTCTTCTCCTTCTCATCCTCCTCTGTCTTCTCTTTCTTCTTCTCCTCTTTCTCCTTCTCCATCTCCTCCTCCCTCCTCTCCTCCTTCTCCTTCTTCTTCTTCTCTTCCTCCTCCTTCTCTCCCTCCTCCTTCTCTCTTCTTCTTCTCTTCTTCTTCTCTTCTTTCTTCTTCTTCTTCTTCTTCTTCTTCTTCTTCTTCTTCTTCTTCTTCTTCTTCTTCTTCTTCTTCTTCTTCTCCTCTCCTCCTCCTCCTCTCTCCTCCTCTCCTCCTCCTCCTCCTCCTCTCCTCCTCCTCCTCTCCTTCTCCTTCTTCTTCTCTTCTTCTTCTTCTTCTTCTTCTCTTCTTCTTCTTCTTCTCTTCTTCTTCTTTCTCTTCTTCTTCTCCTCCTCCTCCTCCCTCCTCCTCCTCCTCCTCCTCTCCTCCTCTCCTCCTCTTTCTCTTTCTCCTCCTCCTTCTCCTTCTTTCCTCCTCCTCCCCCTCCTCCCTCTCCTCCTCCTCCTTCCTCTCTCCTCTCTCCTCCTCTCCTCCTCCTCCTCCTCCTCCTCCTCCTCCTCCTCTTCCTCCTCCTCCTCCTCCCTCCTCCTCTCTCCTCCCTCCTCTCTCCTCCTCCTCCTCCTCTCTCCTCTCTCCTCCCTCTTCCTCCCTCTTTTCTCCTCCTCCTCCCTCCTTCTCTCCTCCTCCTCCTCCTTCTCCTCCTCTCCTCCTTCTCCTCCTCCCTCCTTCCTTCTCCTCTCCTCTCCTCCTCTCTCCTCCTCCTCCCTCCTCTCCCTCCTCCTCCCTCCCTCCTCTCTCCTCTCCTCCCTCCTCTCTCCTCCTCCTCCTCTCTCTCCTCCTCCTCCCTCCTCTCTCCCCTCCTCCCTCCTCTCCTCTCTCCTCCTCCTCCTCTCCCTCTCCTCCTCCTCCTCCTCTTCCTCCTCCTCCTTCCTCCTCCTTCCTCCTCCTCCTCCATGTGCTTGAGGAATTGTGGTTATCAGATGTTTTTTGAATCCCTTATAATTTTTATGTAATTTTATTTTATTTATTTTATTATTTTATTATTTTCTTTTTGTTCTCTAACCACTTTTGATTTTCCCTATTGGATATTTTCTCATACTCTTATTTTATTATTATAGTACATATAAAGGCTTAAGATAATTGGCTCTTATAAAATGACTAAAGCTAGTCACACAGGTTGAAAACCACTGCATTGGAGGACTTGTCATAAGTCCACTACTGCATGGAGTCAGTCTAGAGCAAACACCCTTAATGAAGTACTGTTTGAGACATGAAACAATATCTTCATTACTTCTTAGAATGTATGGTCCTACAAGTTTACCCATGATGCCCAGCGCTCCCCTGTCTGGAGGGAAGAAAGACCCACCTCCCCCGCCACCCCCGAGGCCTGCCCGTACTCACACTCGCTCGTCATCCCTCGACCTTAATAAATTTAGTAAGAAATATTTTTTTGTGTCCTTTGTATTAGTTTATGTATTTGGATGAACAGGAAATTCATATATTTGAGAAATTCTTTTTTTGACCTTGTACAGAATCTTGAAAATTTAAATTGTTTTGCTCATGCATTGAATGGTAAATCATCCATATTTTGCAAAAAGTTGTTTAGCTTTCTCCTTTATACTAGATAAGGGCTTAAGGATGTATTACAATTGCAGAACTGAAATTCAGGCACCTCCCTATATTTGACTCGGTGTATGCTTTTCCTTAGATCGCAGCAGTTTCTTGGGAGCACCCCCAGCTGTTCCTCCTCGAGCCTCGCCTGGAGCCGTAAGTTTGTCATTTTTCTTTTGTCTTATAATTTGTACGTCAATGAACACGTTCTCTGTCTTGAATACTTTTAAGCGTAGTTTTTTTTCTTTTCCTTTTTTTTTTTTTTTTTTTTTTTTTGATCATTTATTTTCTGTATTTTAAAAATGTTTAAAAGAGATTGTAAATGATAATAAGGAACATTCAGTGTTATAATTGATTTGTGGATAAAATTTTCAATTTTTGTATACAGTTATTCATTTTACACTTTCTTTTGTAAAATTATACTATACTGTATTTTTATTGTTAGTTTTTCATGTATATCTTTATATACAGAAAGTGCCAATAATTTTTATTTATTTCCCTTATACTTCATGTAGTGTTTTTGCTTGGTCATACCCTGAATTTTGCAATATAGTTAATTTTGGTGTAACAGTAGTAGTTATGAATTTTAAAAGGTTAATGCATTTGTGTAAGTTAAACTGTTTTTAATTCTTATTGTAGAAACTATATTTATTTACTCCTTTTATCTATTTTGCTGGTTACCATTAGTACTGCAGTGAAGAGGGCTTTGTGATCGTTGCATTAGAATGAATCTTGAGAGTACAAATTATGAAATTTGCCTTTTGAATGGCAAATACACAAGCAAAGGCCTTGGCATATCATGAGCATACAGTGGATGAAAAAATAAAGGAATTAAGAGAACAGAAAGTCATAGATCCCAGTTCTAGTGGCACTTATTCTGACACTGAAAATGATTTTTAAGAATCACAGTTTTTTTTTTGACTGATGATTTGATAGTATTTTATTTTTTTGTGCGTGCATTTATTTATTTCGAGTAAGACTTTCTTAATGTGGATAATTTTATTTTATGGTGGATAATTTGCTTGAAGAAGATTGTGGGGAGTATTATTCATAATGTGTGACATACCTCAGCCATAGGCTATTATTTATTATAGTATTTTGAAGACTAGGAAGACTTATTGGTGGGTCACAGGATGAATAATACTCTGATTTCCACACACCATGTTGTGTAGTAGAAATGTTGTCATATGTTGTATATCATAACTGGATGTTTCCCTATGCCTTTTCGACTTCACACTGCAGAGAGAACTGCCAACGATATGGGTGAGTAACGAAGATTTCCACCGACTGATGTAAATAATGCTATTAATTATGAGGTTTGTTTGTGCTTCTGAACCAATTAAAAGTAGATGTTTATCCAAGTATAACTGATGGTGGTTTGTTTAGTATCTTTTCTTGGGGCAGTGTAAGTCTTTTCAGAAGACCTGAATTTACATGAAATGAAAATTTGATAATAGTTAAAGGAGATGAATTTGATGTTAACACATGCAAGAGTTTTAAGTAAAGTATATCATGCCAGGAGCTACTCATGAAGCTGAAAATTTTGAAATCTTGTAGATAAATATTCATTTATTTCTGACATTGGCCATTTTGCTAGCTTATACTTGGCTCAACTTGCACCTGGTTAGCAAAGTTGATGTGTGCTTCTATTTTTTTTTCTCTATCCTGGTTATTTTTTCCAAAATTTTATATTAATGGCAAAATGCAATCACTGAAAAAAAAAAAGTTTTACACATGCACAAACCCATTTGAATATGCTCGCAAAGTGATTTTTTCTTTTTTTCATCTGGAAAAGTATCCCGCTTTTTATCATTTTAATGCTGAATTACGAAAACTTTAGGAACTATAGCATAGTCCATACATAGCTAGAATGGCATTCAAGTCTGTGTAAATTTTGACATTATTATACCTTTAGTGAAATATCTGTTATTTTTGTGTTATTTTAAAATTAGAGACATGTCAAAAAATAGCTTAGATTTGAAGCTTATGAAAAAGAAATATATAGAGAAAGAAAGTTAGAAAGAAAGAGAGGAAATGCAGATGTGTATGCGCTAGTTCATGTATATAGTGTATTTGTGTTGATATCCAATTATATAAAGAAATGTAACTATAACAAGTGATTGACATTGAAAAAAAAAAAATTAAGCTTACTAGGCAGGCTTCACAGTATACAGTTAATTATCTTTCTGATTTTTTAAAGATGTTTTAAAGAGACAAGAAAGATCTGAAGTAGAGAAACATCACTGAAAATGTTTTGGATATGGCCAAAATGCAATACTGATCAGATTTTGATTACTGACTGAGGTATGCAAAAATGGGAATATAGAATACATGCATTACTTCTCCATTTACAGTTCAATACTTCTCCTTTTACATTCATCATTTCAGTGATTTAAAGTGACAGCAGCTGTTCTTCAAAATTTATTAAAGAAAAAAGAAAAATACCCAGTATGTGTTTTTTTTTTTTTTATATATACCCCAAGTTTGTAGAGGTCATGGCTTTGTTGTTTACTCTAAGGCTCACTTGTCTTCTTCAGAGCTCTCCCAAGAAGTTGATATACCAGAAAAGTGATGGTGATATGGCAGGAACAGAGACTAGTCAGGGCGATGATCCAGCTTTCCCCCTTGATACCCGACCCACGGTGGAGCACACTAGGGCATCTGCTTTTGAAGTGTACCGCAAGCCTCACCAAGGCAAGTTTTTTGTTTCTTTATTTTTTTTGGAATTCATTGATGAATTAATTTGAAAAAAAAATATATATATATTTTTCCATCATCATTGTACACATTGGTTTGTTGATATATTCCAGCCTTAAAAACAAAATTTTTTGTCAGTATATCATTCCCCATTCTTATAGAAATTGGATCAGCTTTTGAGCGTGTGTCGGGACCAAGGGGTGAAGAGGAGGAAAGAACACGGCATATGTCAACAGGAGCCAGGTGTGTTACATGCAGTGCTGACAATGGTTTTATTGTAGTAGTAGTTTAATTCATGATTGTAGGGAGATGGCAAGGGTGTTATATTGTTTGATTTCCAAAAAGGGATGGTGTCAGGAGGTGGATACTTTTAAATGGAAATCACTTGGGAAATGAAACTGACATACTTAAGTGACTTAATATGATAATTGACCATTATTGATATATATTTTTTCCAGACCAAAGGATAAAAGAGAGCTACAAGCTTCAATTAGAACAACAACTGAAAAGAATACTATACTCACCAGATTAAATTCTGAGCTTAATCAAGAATTAGCTGAGGTGAGTGCATGATCCCAAAGATTGTCTATATCCAGTTGATACTAGGAGGGCATGTATACTTTGATTGTAGTTAACTAATTTTATTTGTATATAGATGGTGTCAGGTACTAGATCTCACTTATTTACCCCCATCCCTTGAATTTCAGGAAGGAAATATTTTTGTTTTTATTTCTATTAGTAGTGAATTAATGTTATAACAATTTTAATGTCAGTAATGGTAATAATGATAATGCTAAGAATAGTTTTACAAATAACATTTAAGTCCTCCAGATTTAAGGAATGGGGTAAGCAGGTAAAATGAGGTAGGACTAGTGATTGACTTCTTGATAACCAAGTGCTTAGTGAATACATTTATGTGTAATCAAATTACCAAAACAAATATTTAAGAAGTATTTCATATACCTGTTGCCAGTGGGTTAATATGATGTGTCCCATTCTGCGTGCATGTCGATTTTATATGTTAAATAGGGTAGAAATTTGGATGATGGAATCTTGAAGATAAATCTTTTTGAATATAATGATAGAAGGTTCAGAAGATAAGGCACAAGGAATATGAAAAATAATTTTTCAAATATCTTTTGAATGATTAAGAATGACAGTGTTTATGACTGAAGAACTGTTGTGCTTTTTAAAACAGTAGGTAATTTTTCCATATTCTCGAAATTATCATCATTGTGTCAATAACCTGATGGATCTGGTTGCTTCATGGACCACACCTAGACCAAAACCTGGCCTTTAGGCTTTCTCAGGTGGCAACTCTCCTTGATGTGGCTTACATGCCTGCTCTATGGAGTCTGTTCATTGAACAGACTCCATATTATCTGTCTAGGTAGTCTATGATTCTTTAATGGTCTCACTTTTTAATATTTTTGTATTCAGTTTTCTGTAGCACACCATGAATCACCTGTCAAGGTGGGCAGGAGATAATGTCCTCCATGGAGGTGGCGCTCTTCCAGCGATGGCTCACAAATGGTACATTCCACTCTCATTTACTGGTGGAAATAATGCAAAAGCCAAATTTTTTCATAACATATTAGTCATGTTACTGGGATCCAGTTGGTTAATTTAACTGTTTTATATTGTTCTTTATTCTTTTTAACTCCTTGAATCCAGTTGCTTCTTGGGAGGTACATGGACTAAAGAATGGATATCAGGCTTATGTAAATGGCTATCTGCTGGGTGTGCAGGGTGTAGGTCGGATGCATAACTTTATGCACAATAACTTTGCAATGTTATTGTGTATGAACTTTTTGTGCATAAACTATTGCTCTACTAATTTCTTCATAAAAATATGTCGGTTGGAGATAACTCATGGATTGTTTTTGCATAATGTAGAGTATATGATTGCTCTTTGTTTCATATATCATTTTAACCCCCCCCCTCCCCATAGGGGGTGTGGGAGCCCCGAAGATGTATAAAAGAGAGAGAGAGAGTAAAAAAAAAATACTGTCTTTGGTACATCACAGCGGTCATAATTTTTCCTTGATTTACCCCCTATAAATACTTATGGTAGATCTATTTGATGCTAAGGCCATGTAAAGAGAATTTTTTGTTTCCTTTTTTTTGGGGGTGGGTAGGGGTCTGGTTGACATAGTGACCACTTTTTGGTAATTTTTTCAGTGTTATCTAATCCATATTTTTAGATTTATTCCAAAATTTAAAAATTGGCTATTTACATGACCTTAGCACTCCTATGCTGTAGTAAAAGCAATAAACCGTATATGAATTGCAAGGAAATTACGACCGCTGGGATGTACTGAAGCTTATGTAAACAAAATTCTGAGAGAAACCATTAGGAATTTGGATGGTTGCCAAAGTTCATTATCATGCTAAACCTAATGATGTTATATATGAAAAAAAAAAAACTTGTTTAGTGTACTTTGCGATGCAATGATTACCAGGTCAATTGAAGTTTTATTTTCAATAGGGATGATATTCTGTAAAGGTTTCTCTTTTTTTTTCTTCTTCTTTTTTGGATATAAAAGTAGATATTGTTGTCTTTAAAGTTTAATAATGAATTAATTAAATCATAAAGACAACTAATTAGACCAGCTTCGTTTTGAAAATCCAAATTTGAAGAAATGAAGATCTGTGGATGGCAATATCAGTACAAAATCATTCTAGTTATATAGTCCTAGCATGAATACAACATGACAGTTACTCGTATATACAGATCTCTTCGTAAGGCACAATATATTACTAGGGAGTCCCAATGGAAAGCATATTTCACATGTAAAAGTACACAAAACTTGTTTTTTTTTTAAAGAAAGATTTCATAAAATATACCAGTATAAATCACTTATTATTTTTTTCTGATAATGGTATAAAAGTTTTCTTTGAATATTCACAAACTTGTATCTATACACAATGTCTTTATCAAGTGCCGCATGCAAGATTGTAACAAACAACACAGGTGTACTGGGCTCATATGAGCTGTGTACCTTATCTACGTATTGGCGGTTCTTGCGTGTGCCATCCAAGAAATAACTAGAGCTCAGCTTTAATAGTCATTTGGTAGTTTCCTCATTCTTGTACCTATACAATATGCTAGCTTACTCAGTTTGACCTTCCTCACCCCCCTTCCCTTGCCAAGGGAGGGTTCCCTTAAGCTTTTTTGCCAATTCCCCATGTCTATATTTGTCTTATGATTTGGTTTATCCACTTGTTAATACACTTGTTTTCCTTGCACAGACTCCATATCATTTCTAGAAGTAGTAAATAACTCAGAGCAAGAAAAAAATGTAATATTTTGTTATTTGTGTCATGTAATTTATTTTTTTGTAATATTCAATTTTCTGTAATATAACTGCTGACACTGGTCATGGCAGCCAGGAATAGGATGCTGAGCATGGAAATGGTGTCCTCCCTGGAGCTGGCACTCTTCGTCATAGCTTACAGACATTTTATTCCACACTCGTTTATCAGAGGGATAAGACAAAAGACCTTCTAAACGAGTCTAATCTCCCTTGAAGAGGTTTCTGCACTTGTGGTGAGCCTTTTCCATCACCATGGCAAGTTTGTGTCACCTGGCCCACAGCCAGTTTTACCCATGGTGTCATATTCATGTCACCTCCCCCTTAAGCCAGATTTTCTCATGATGTGATGGTCATGAAAAGGGTTAATTTTCATTATTGTGTATTTCTCTCTACATATATCTAGTCTTAAATCTTGGAAGCTTTTCTCTTCCTTTGCCTTTTATTTTTTTCCTTTACTAATTATTGTTATTGTTTACTATTTCAGGTGATGGAAGAAAGAATTGCACTTGAAATGCAGCTGGAACAGATGAAACCTTTCTCTAGTTAGTTGAGACATGAGTTAATGTGTACAGGGAGTTGATCCATCGGGGATCTTTTTCTACATAGTCAGAGGCCTTGCTGAAGGGCATTTTTCTCTCTCTGATTCTGTTTTTTCTGCTTTGGAAAAAGTGTTCATTTATGTTATTATCAAACCTGTTCCTTTTTTGTTTCTTCTGTTGAGATGTTTTGTTCAAGATTTTTTTTCTTCTTTTCATTTTTTTTCCTTAGTAGATCTTTCTTTGATCTGCATTCCTTATAAATATATATATTTTTCTTTCTCAGTATACCCTTTCTCTTTATATTTATTACAGATTTAGTGGATATTTCTATATATATTTTAAGAAATTTTAAGTTCATTAATGTTAGATGCAGTAATTAATACTCAACTGCAGCTGTAGGATGGTATGAAAAAAAGCTTTGGTTGCACTTTGTTTCCGATCTGGTTGAATTGAGACTTTTCTTTTGAGGCTTCTTTGTATATTTGTGTGGATAAGTTGCTCTTGTTTGTATATTATGCATAATTCTAATATTTTTTTTTTATTTATAAATATTTTTTGTGGTGTGTTTCTGTCTATGAAGAAAAGAAAAACAAACTGTGAGGCTTTTCTGTTAGAAACAAGAACTAAGACATTTGTGAGTCTGTTATCTGTTGGATATGTATTTTTTTTTTTTTTTTTTTTTTTTCTCCTTCATAAAGAAGAGTAGATATTGCCAAGAAAGTCACCTTTGACAGTACTGACGTGTGTTCGTTATTTTATGCAGATGAATTTTGGATAACTCTTGTAAATGAACATAAAAGGACATGACTTGTACAGAACTCTTGCTCTAAGTATAGTAACTGCCCATGTTCACTTGGTTATTATCTTCTACATGGCCCAAGCAGTGATTCTTCCTGAAGCTTTGCTTGTTGTAGAGGAAACGTGATATTGAAATCAAGAATTTCTGAGATGTGAGAGCAAAGTTTTACAAATAGGATTTCAGAAGACTAGAAGAATTTGTAAGATCTGTCATTCCTCTCATGTCTTAGAATGTTTACTGTCATTCTAATTATTGTTACATTATACCATTCACTTAGGCTTAGCCTTTTGAGATGTTGACATGCATGTTAGACTACTGAAAAGTAACTTTTAGAGGAAGTTGTGTTTTTATGATTATAACTTTTTTTTTTATTTATCCAAGTTTTGTGATTGATCTGTTAAGGTTATTGGATTTAATAAGGCTGTGATAATCATTTTGAAATTAATGATAGCTTTCTGTATCTAGATGAACAACAACTAGTATCTGTGAAACTGTGTAGTAGATGTGAGTGAATGCTTTGTAGAGGAAGCATTTTTTTCCAAGAATTTACTTGTATCCATTTAGCAAAGTAGAAAGAACAACAAAAACAAAAAAGGAAAAAAAGGAATGAAAAAAAAGATCCTTTAAAACTGAATGGAACTCCTGGTATAGTGTTAGTGATACTTATAATAGTTATTTTCATTACTTTTGAAAGTCTAGCTAGATCTCAGATTAGTGTTATTCACTAAGAGTGTGCTTGGACCCCCTCCCCATTCCAGTAGGTAATTAGGAGTGAAACCCTTGATACCAGTACAATGATAATAAAAAAAATAATTGAGTGTTGGAAAATGAACAATCCATGTGCATAATTTTGTATTTATATGCCAGTGCCCTGCCATTCTCGTTGGTAGTTATAGGTATGTCATTATTAGTTGAAAATGCTAGTGGAGTTGCTTCTAGTGTGGTTTAGTATTCTAGAGGTAATTTATCTTTGCATACAGAATATTTGGAGATGCATTTTGTGAGTGAAGAAGTGAATGAATAAGTTTTGAATTTGTATGATTATGTGCGGGTTTAAGCATGTGTGTGATAGTAAGGCAGTGAGAAGGTGGATAGATGGGTGGTGGAGGTGAGTGGGTGGGTGGGTAATTAGGATGGATGAATGAATGAGTTGTAGTTTGTGAGCAAGTGAATTAGAGAACATACTCGTACATGGGATATAGGGGTAAAGCTGAGCAGCATCTTCAGGAGTATTTCTGTAAGCATAGGAGAGCCCAGGGTCTGTATCATGTACAGAATTAATTTGGCTATCATTCTTGTCCTGCTCCTATTATTAAGCCACTATTATGATGCCCATAGTCATCATTTGTTAATCATTGTTAATATCTTATATCCATTCTTCATCAAGCCTTGGCTTGTGATTCAGATTATCTGATATAAATGACAGTTTCACACTAATCTTTTCCAAGTTTCACACATTACGTTCTTTACTATTTCAGTGCTTCCTCATATTTTATTGTTCTTAAAAAAAACTAATAGAAATGAAACTTAAACCTAGAGCACAGTGATGGATTGGGGAAAAGTCAGACTCAAGTATCATGGTTATTTGTGTCCATGTGTATGACAGCAAGTGTATATGCCTCGGATTAGCTGTGTGAGTAGAAATGGATGTTTCTGTGAGTGTACGTGACTTTACATGTTTAGTTATAGGACTGTAGCTTTATGCTCTGTGACTCGCATGTCCCCCTTTCACATGCATTTACATTTTTAGAGCCACTCACACACTGATTTTATTATAATTGTTTATTTTGAACACTTTTATTTGCATGTTTAATGAGAAGAGCATTCATTTTGGTATTTTAGGCAACATCCAGCTCATTTTTGGGATTTATTAATTAATTGCTTTATTTATTTTTATGATGTGAGAAAATTTCAGTAGCAAAGGCACTAGTAAAATGAAAATAAGAAATTAAGATGGTATATGATTTCTTTTTTCTGACTTCTTTTCACATATAAAGAAATTAACTATTGTAGAGGTAGATTTCCTAATGCTTTGAGAGAGAAAAGGTCACACATTATATTGTTAAAAGTATTTTCATTGTTTGCTGACTCAGTTTTTATCATGAACATTGGAATTCCAATATCCAGAGCCCATTACTTGTAAAAGTAGGTTTCTATGGGGGAAACATTATAGAAAAGAATTTTCCAGTATAAATCTATGCATAAACAGGGATACCTTTCAAGATGATGTCTAATTGTATTTAGGAAATAAAATAAGAAATTAAGAAGAAAATTGTTTTCAAAAATTATCGTTATGCAAATTTATGTAAAAAGTTTTGTTATCTGAATTTCTAACTTTTGAGCACTAGATTTCTTTTTTATTGTGTTGATTTGGTAAGAAAAACAATCTAGGAGGAGGGTTATTCTGCAAGGACAGTAAACATTTAACAGAACATATTTAAAATAAATTAAACATCATGATATCATTTGGATACAAGAACAATTAAAGGAGAAAGGCAAGATAGAGGAGGGCTGAGAAGAGGGACAAATATTATTGCTATGCCATATCCTCATATCCCTGTGGCCATGGTATGGATAGTTGGTAGGCGTGATTAGTTAGAGAGATGGGGCAGTACATGGTTTGTTGGTGTGAGACCACATTTTCCCTTCTCAGCTGACCACTTGCAGTTTTATTTGTACTATTGAAGCATGGGGCAGCTTCTTAGGACATGACCGTTCCTCTCTAAGGCTTCAAAATGGTTATTTTGGATTTAAAACTTGTGTATGGTTATGTAGCAGTGTTTTTTTTTTTTGAGCCTTATCACATTCCTTTTTCAATAAAGAAAACAATTACAGATTCACGCAAACATGCTCACATTTGCAGTTATGAATAGTCCTCCTTGCGTACACATTGAAAGACAATACACACATGCACAGAAAGAAAGAGTTACTTTGGGGATTTGTGTTTTTACAAAAGCCTTTTGCAAACCCTATTATTAGTGTATCTAGACAGTAAGGCATGTGGATTAGATTTGGAAAAGGTTCAGCATGGTGGGAAGATGGGTACACTTTGATTTTGTCTCTCCCTTTTTCTTTTCTTCTTGGTAAGATGTGTCTGCAAAGATGTTCTACATAGTGTAATAATTTTCATTCTCTGTTCTTCCTCATATTTGCATTCCCTTTTCATAGTACAAGTTGCTCTGAAATACCCCATTAAAAGTTCTTATTCGTAAGGATATGTCACATGAAGAGTGAGGGAAAGAAATTGCATTTAGATACTTGAAAATAGCATAAACACAGGAATTTATTTTTTACTTTGGTTTCCACGTTCATTGTTTATCACATTTTTTTTATCACTTCATTAGAATTGGACACAGTCTTAAGCCTATATATATTGTTCCAGTAAATTGGTGATATAAATAAGTGTTTATTATAAGGGATTGGGTATAGTGCCTCGAGCATCAGGTATTGGCTGTTATAAGTCCTGGCGTAATGGCTGTCTGTTGTTATTCCTTAGAGTTAGAATAAATATTTTTTTAAAACAGAATCAAGAAGGTTAGTATTGTATTGAGGACACTTGGTGCATTTGGTGAATATCAAAGATGATGATCATGTTATTTCTATTATTTGTTCTATTCATTTATTTATATATTTGTTTTTATTAATTATTATTTTTCTTTTATTTTTTGTTATTTCTTTCATAATCTTATTCTGTTTTTCCTTAATTAATATTATCATCATTATAATAATTATCAACATTTATTATTTTTATTGTTATTGTTATTGTTGTTTTTATGATTATTAATTATTAATTCTGGTTATTCATTATGGTTATTATTAATAATAATTATAATTATTAATATTGTTAAATATTATTATTGTTATTTTTGCTACCTCTGAATTTATTGTTTTTGAGATTACTACTAATGATATTAATATTTCTGATGATATTGGTATTTTGATTTAAATTACCAGTTATTTGGTTGAAAACTGCATAATCATTTATAAAATATTACTAGTGCTCATATTGTTTATAAAACTGTTAGTACTACTGCCATTGCTACTAGTTTATAATGCTATTATGAATCAACAGCTTTGAAATGATAATGGCATTAAAAGAAATAGCGATGAGAATACAATTTTATATTGTAAATCAAGTTAATTATACTTACATCATTAACAATTACAGTAGTAGTAATACGATTATGAAATAGAACGTTAATATTGATAATGTATTAAATATAAATTTCACGATAAAGATATGATTATGATTATTAGTAGGGATATAACATTTGAACAACTAAGTCTACTAAAGGTAAGGATTCTAGTGATAACAATAATGATGTCGGAATGAAAGTTATTATTGTTGTTATATATTTTTTGTTAAAATCAGGAAGATGATATATGTACTATTGCTGGAATGATATTCGACTGAGATACAGACCTTGATGTTCAGATAATTATCTGTGACATAATACATAATGTGTTCTGTAAAGTTCCCCATTTTTACAAATTAGTATTATTATCACTATTATTATTTATTTATTTATTTATTTTTTCATGCCTCTTTTTGCACATTATCCACAATTTTGTAACTGGACAAATATGTTTTATTCTCATCTGAAGATATGCGAATGCTAGTTCACAGACCAGAAATGGAGAGCTGTTCAATCATGTAATGGTCATCCCACCTCAACCTAATCTTTAAAAAAAAATCCAGTTATTTTTATTTAATTTCTGTGGAGTTTTTCCCCCTTTTTCTTTCAATTATCTTTTCTTAATTTTTTTTTTCTGTTCTTTTACTCCAGACACCCGAGTCTCAGCTACTAGTCTATCATTGAATTTTATGTGCAATAGCAACAAAAGATGAAAGGGATATTACCCTTGATAACTTATTATCTTTTTATGCATTGTCAGTAACCTCAATACTTGACGATCACTTTTGCCATCTTATTACCCCACCCCCAAACCCCAAGGAAAAATGTTTATATATTTTTTTTTTTTTCTTTTTTTTTTGGTCATGAATTTGTGATGATAGTTGGTATGGAGTTCCTCTATTTAGCCATGTATTGTGGAATTGCAGTTTGGAATATTCTGTGAAATTGCTCATTATAATAATTAGATGATTAATGACCTGTGTATTATTGACAGTGTTTATTAATGTGGTACTTATGCAATTTCCTAATATGCTTTGATATTTAACTGTGAACTTTCCTTTGCAAAATTTTATTTTTGTTATTTTGTTTGCTTGTTTACAGTTTTGTTGTGTTCTAGAATACACTTAAAATGTATTAGTCTTGAATGTGCCTTTTTTTTACTACCATTTAATTGGTCATTTTATTTTCTATAAAGAAGAAAAAGTTATTTTACCTGTAAAAGTGGAGAGGCCATGTCCTTTGTATTAAGAGGTATTGTATCCTTGTGTTCCGTTGAATATACATATTAGAAAGTATGATGTATTATGTAGTCTTCATGTATAATATAGTATTGATAGAGATGAAGGAGTACAGAATTTATTAATTTATATATGTAGTCATATTGATGTAGAGAAGTCTGATTATCATATTTTGTTGCCATCCTGTTTCTAAGTGAAAAAAGAAAAAAGGGAATCTATAGACTTTTCTTTTATAACCCTGAATTACTCTTTGCAAGAAATTTCCTGAATCTTAAATATTTTAACTTTGACGAGATCATTGTTTGGTATTTTGCTTTTATTTTTTATTCATTTTTATTTTTATTTTTTAGAAAAGTCAAAGCCTATTGGTTTGATATCATCTTTCACTGAGCATCTTTTCTTTTTCTGCTCTATATAGTTTTTAGTTTTTCAGATTTTAAAAAGTATCTTTTTCCTTCTTTCTTCACAACTTTTTCTTCCTACTAGTCCACCTTATTCATCTCCATCATCCTTTTCTTCTTGTCCCTCATCTTTCCCTTCCTCTCTTCTTGCTCATCCTCTTACTTTCTTCTTCCTCTCCTCCATCCTCCTCTTTCTCTGTCTCCTTTTCTTTCTTGTTCTCTTTGTTCTTCCTCTTCCTCCTCATTCTCCTTCATTATCCATTTACCTTAGTTATAGTAATATTGTGCGAATCTTTTGTCAGTCCCATCTGCAGCTGCTCACGGCTGATGAATGTGTTCATTATATTTGTGATGCCACCATTGTCATTCTTTTATTGAGTTTTCAAGTGCAAAAAATGGCTTTATTTGAATCTCACATGCTTTTAACAACTGTCCATAGCATGCATTTCGATACTTGTGCTGCTTGCTACATATTTGAATAAGATTATCAAAAGTCAGAGTTACCCATGGTGATCTAAAAAAAATCCATCTGGGAGAATGTTACTGAGATTTCATAGATGCAACCCAAATTAATTTGACTTTCAAAATTTGGGCTTCAAGTGATTGTAACTTTTGTATATTTTTTGTCTCCACTCCTTTCTCTTCTCTTCTCTCCTTTCTCTTCGGAATGGATATTAAAGTCCTGCTCTCAAATGCACTTGCTTCTACTCTGTCACATTCTCACACTTAGACTCATACTTGTAAGGTTTCACCTACACTCACACCTAGAATAACACTTACAGAAGTAAGCATACAAGCTCAGTCTCCCTTTCCCAAAATCACACTAGCTGTTTATTATCCTTGCTCACTCACACTCATGGACATGCATTTGCACACAAAATACACACATACATGCACATGTGTGCATGTATGCACATACTTAGTTTCGTGGTCAATTCTTTTATATTACAAAACCTGAAAAGTTTCTTTCAGAAAACTTATTTTTCTCTTTCTACTTTCTCTTTAATTTTGAAATGTGCAAAAAAAATTGTTTGTTTTAATTATTCCTCTTATTTTTTGAGGATTTATATAGTAAGCAGCATTTAACTATGTTTTGCATGCACAAATTTTTACATTTCTGTTTTCAGGCTGATTTCCTGGGCAGGCCTGTCAGAATTTTTTTTTTTTTTTTTTTTTTTTTTTTTTTTTTTTTTTTATGTCACCTCCAGAACTTATTCTATTGGCTTCAAGCTATATCACTTGCAGTGTCAACAATTGTTATGCATTATAAGGACAAAAAAATTAAGCAAATATATAATATATATAAACAAGTGGAGAAAATATAGATTAAATCTGAATATTAGTTACATTTACAATGTCCTTGCTCAGACTTATCTGAGACATATGTTATATACCCTTTACAGCTAGAAGGCTTTCCAGCTCCATAATCTGATTTTTGATATGACCTTTTATGTGAAAGGAGAAAACTTCTTGGATACAGATATAAGACTGACTTTGATCATCTATACATCCTCTTATGACCTACCCAAGTTTGATGTATTGCTCTTGAAAATTTAATTTTTGACAAATATTTTGAAGTTTAAAGTATAGATTGTGTTACCAGTGATCTTTAATATTCTCGTCATTGGTGACATGATCTGTAGGAGGACCTCGAGGTGTAGGTCACTGTAATATGATGTATGTAACTTTTATTGAAGCAGAGTTTATGTTAAGGTTTGACATGTTCCTTCCCTTCCAAGTCCTATGCAAGTATTATGTTTTAAAACAGTTGGATGAGGAAACTTAAAAGCTTGACTGAAATATTGGCATATGTGAAAGAAGCTCTTGAACTTTAATATGTGGCTACCTGAAAATCCTTCTCCCCTCATTTTTTGTCATATTTTTTCATTCATTATTGTTGTTATTATAATTTTTTGCATTTTTATTTCATATTAAGATGTTGGCTGTAAGAACCACATATCAAGTCTTGTGCTTCACATATCATAGAAGTGAAATCACTGAATCCTTGCTGCCTTGAACAGTATGTTTGAGACTTTGATGAGGAAGCCAGAAGTAGATTTTTTGTAAACAGTAAGATAGAATAATATATTTTTATTTATTTTATTATTTTATTTACTTTTTCATTTTTGGAGGGAGAGATAGCAACATGAAAACAGAGGACTTTGAAAAAAAATAGTTATTAGTTTTGGAGGCTTTGATTACATTTATATTTTATATCAGTCAGAATTTTGCATATTGGTATGTGCCCTTTTATTTGCATGAAAGCAAATTGAAATGAGGGTAGGTATACTAAAAGGGTTTGGCATTATATAGTTTTCTTAAGGTTTTCTGTGGTAAGTGATCATTTTGCTCACTTAATTTCTCCTAATGTATAAATTTGTAATGTCTCTGTACATATAGAACTCAAGTGAAAAGTAACCAAATGTTTTGTCCTTTAAGACTATTATAGATTATTTCCTATGATATATTACATGTAGTGTATGTCTGGAAGGCTTTTTTCTCCCTGCCATTTACATGCTTTTCCTTGCTCTTCTGTACAGTTCCTTCCTTTGTGTTTTTAGAAGTGCTAAGCAATTTAAGCATACAAATTCATGTTGAAAGAAATCATTGTGTTCCTTAGTATGTTCAGTTGCAATGTAACTGTTTCATCAAATATGTAATATGATGTACAATTGTAAAATTGCCACAAGATGTAAAGGATACAATCAAGAGCATTAAGTGTTCAGCAGAATATGTAACACTTTTCTGTAACAATATTCTCATAATGATATGAGGAAGGTTTTCCAAATTTGATTTAGCTAATGTTGAAGAGAATGTGATAGGTTATTATTGTTCAGAAAAGAGTGAAATATTTATGGTTCCCAGTTTTGTAATAAAGATTCTATAGGCAAAATGGATAACAAGTGTTCTGCAAATATACATGTTATTGCCTAAGTTTTGTTAGATAAAATTTAAAGCTTTCATTAACCTTTTATGCATTGTTTATTACTTAAGAAAAAACATACATACACACATGCACACACAAGTACACACTTACAAACACAAGCACGCAAACTCACAAACCCACACAAATCCACATACATGCATACAGACACATAAACACAGACATGCTTGCACATGTGCACACAGATTTGTTATATAATTATGCAGTATGCATACACATGTACATGCTCAAACACAAGAACATGTATATGCACATGGACATGCATATGAACATGGACATGAATACACACACACTGGCACACACGCACACACACACACAGGTACAAACACACAGGTACAAACACACAGGTGCACACACACAGGTACAAACACACAGGTGCACACAACGGCACACACACATGGACACACAACATTGGACACACACACACAGGCGGCATGCCACAATGAACATGCACACACCGCACACACAATATGCACAACGCAGAATGTATACACACACGCAGACACACACGCAGACATGTATACACACACGCAGACATGTATACACACAGAACACATGCACACACACGCATATACACACATACTCAACATGTGCATTTGCACACACACACGCCAGCACATCGCACGCCTTATACCGCACGGCACAGCACGCTACGAGCACACTGCACACACACGCACACCTCACGCCAACATCACATCCACACACACACACTACACACACACCACACACACACAACACAACACACACACCTCAACCGCACTCACTCACCTCACTCACTCACTCACGCCACACACAC
>NW_020870634.1:462634-472634 GCF_003789085.1 Penaeus vannamei | reverse complement strand
CTACTATCTTACTCTTCTACTACTACTATCTTACTGCTTCTACTACTACTATCTTACTACTACTACACTACTACTATATTATTATGATTGGTATTATTATTATTATTACTACTACTACTACTACTACTACTACTACTACTACTACTACTACTACTACTACTACTACTACTACTACTACTACTACTACTACTATACTACTAATTTTTAGCACTAATACTGCTACTAGTAGTAGTAGTAGTAGTAGTATTGCTATTAGTAGTACTAGTATTACTAGTACTACTATACTAATATACTAATACTAGTATTGCTACATGTAAAACAAGTACTACTACCATTAGTACTATATGCTAGTGTCATTTATTACTAGTATTTATATTACTAAAAGTAGTTTTAGAGTAGTACTTGTAGGACTACTAGTATTATTGATATTACTACCACTAGATACTGCTGCTGCTACTGCTATGATAGGATTTCAGCTTATTTTGCCAAAGAGCCCATACATCTTGAAGTTGCAAAGACTAGTGATGTGATCAGAATTTAATTTCTTTCTGAAATTACCCATTTTATCTTTTCCATATGATAGCGGTTGGTAGTCTAAGAAAAGTCCCTCGGTTATTTGGGAATCGTGAGGTTGCAAGAGGGTTGTATTTAGAGGCTGAAGACAAACCGATGGGTTTGAATACTAGGTCAAGAAGTAGATTGTTGACTCGGTCTCTCTTTCCCGTTCCATCTAGGTGTGCGGGTATTTTCTTTACTTGACTTTTCTTGGGGCTCTATCCTTTTGATTTTTGGAGAGATGGAATGAATGCATTGCGTTTAGTGTCCTTTACGGTTGAAAACATTGTGCGATATTTGGAATGGTTCTTGTTTGAGTCTGTGGGTGATTAACAGATTGGCTGTTCTTTTTGTAACAGTCGTTATGTTTTGCATTGTAAAACCCATTGCTTTGGCCATTGTTCTGATGACTGTCATTGTCATAGCTGTTAATTTTTTCTTTTCTTTATTTTCAGTAAAGTCTGAACACCTGAAGACTTGAAGAATACCATCCACGAAACAGCAGCCAAGCCTGATTAGATTAGACCACAAGTTACCATTAACAAGTCAAGTCTGCATAGATGTAGCACTCTACAAGCAACCTTTTCAAGCCAGTCCATACAAGCACAACAGCCTACAAGTCCTAGCGTTCACTAGGGTAGACAGAAACTACTGCAACTCCTACGTCAATTGTGAAAAGAGGCTGGCAGGTCGTTACCGGCACACCAAAGCACGGCACAAGAAACTGAGTGACATCTGAGGACCAATTTTACCCCACTACAAGCCAGTTTTTATCACCGCCAAGCCTCGTCAAAGTCTTCTCACACATCCTGGCACAAACAAACAAATATAAAAAAAACAAAACAAACAAAAAATAAAAACAAAAATAACAAAAATAAAAAAAAGACGTGCATTTCCAAAAGCCGCCCCCCCTTTTCCCTCCTCCCCTCGTCTTTTTAATAACCGAGCATTCTGTAATCCAGTCTCGTCGCAAGAATCTGTGTTAAGTAGAATCTTTGTTGACCAAAGCCTCAGTGTATTAGATGTATCGTTTAGCCCTTGTGTCCTTTGGATTTTGGGCGAATTAGAATTTTTTCCTTTTATTTTTTCCTTTCTTTTCTTTTCTTTTCTTTTTTTCCTGTCTAGTGAATGTTTAAATTTGTTTTGAGACACAAAATTATCTTCTGAAGAAACTGGAAAGTCTCAAATATTTATTCTTGCTCTGTACTTTTATTGAAATTATAAAACTCTAATATTTGTTGACAAAGGTCTAAGTGTCTCATATGTTTCTTGTGTTAACACTGTAAACATTGTTCCTATATATAACAAGTGTGAAAAAAGAAGAAGAGAATTTTAAGCGAAACTAAGAACTCCCAAGCGATCAAGTAGTACCAACGCCAGCCAACCATGGATCCTCAGTGGACTTTATTCCAGCCGCCAATCTCAGAACCAGCAGTACTGGACTACAATGGGGGAACCCTGCACCACCACAATCGATACAACGGCTTCTACGAGTCTCCCGGCTCTGGTCACCACCAGTCCCGCAATTCCCACAGTAGCATCCCCCCGCCCTCTCCTACCTTCAGCTCCTCCAGCTCCCACCACAACATGTTCTCGTCCACATGAACAACCAGAGCAACCAGCAGTCCTCCCAGTCCAACCACCAGACCAGCCACCACTCGCAACAGCACTCACAGCAGCCACAGACATCGTCTCAGGGTCCCCCGCGATCGCCGCAACTCTCCACCTCTTCGTCCAACTATTACAGCTCCAACTCCAGCTCCCAGTACACCCCTCCAGTGGCAGACTTCAAGATCGGCACCTTCACCCTTAACGCCAATGGCTTCCCTTCCGAGTCCAACGGCCCCGAGACAACTAATTCTTACTCCCACACCAATGGCCTCTCCAGCAACAACAGCCAGAGCGTGAGGGAAACTGGAATTATCGAGAAGCTTCTGGTTAGTCTCTACTGTTTGTTTGAATGGGGTTGTAAGGGACTTCTGGAAAGTGTATCAAAGGAGTTTTAATGGATGTTACAGCATCTTTCCTCAGAGTGAACTTGTCTTTATTGTATTGGAATTTATTAGTCTAATACTAGTTGTTAATAGCTAATTATCATCTTGATTATAAGTCTCAAGTCCAAGTGATTCTATATCAATTGACCATATATATGTTTTTTTTTTTTCTTTTCTTTTTCCCCTATGTTTTTAATGCCTTTCCACTCTCTATTTTCAGCAAACCTATGGCTTCATACAGTGCTGTGAGAGACAGGCAAGACTCTTTTTCCACTTCTCTCACAGTTTGATGGTAATACTGAGCACCTACGTATTGGTGATCCTGTTGAGTTTGAAGTGACCTTTGATCGTCGCACTGGTAAACCTATTGCCTCGGCAGTTACCAAGATATCCCCGGAAGTGGTAAGACTGTGTATGAGTATTTTTATGCACATGTATAGATGTCTCTTTGGAGTCACTGATTTAGCTTTTTGTCTGTTTGTATAGACACATGGTTTAAAACATGTTTTATTCATAAAAATCTTCTCTTTTTCATGCCTCCCACTCGTCTTCTTTGCTTTCTTGTCCCCGTTAACTATCATCTGAGCTAAGGTTGATTGTTTACAGGTTTTGAGTGAGGAGAGGGTGATTGGTATCGTGACAACTGAACTGCGTAGTGAGTCAGGTGGTGAGCACCAGGGCCGAATCACCTATGAGAATAGGGGTGAGTGCTTCTTCCTCCCCTATGGCAAGGAGGACGTGGAGGGCTATGTGACTCTTAAGCCTGGAGACAAAGTCAGTTTCCAGATCGCTACCAATCAAAGGTGAGTTTATACCTCAGCGATGAGCACATCTTATTTTCTTTTTTCTTTTTTTATTTTCTTTCTTTCTTTTTTTTTTTTACTTTTGTATCCTTTATTGTATTTTGTTTTTTCTTTGTCATTTTAGGTAATTGCTTTGCTGTTGACTAATATTACTTTACTAAAACTATCTTAGTATATTTAGACATTCAATGCAATAATGTATCCTGGCAATGTTTGAAGGGTAAGTTATAAAGACTTCTTAATAAAGAATAAAACATTTTTTTACAGAACAAGAATAGAATTCACATTGCCAGTTAAAGTGAATGACCAATTCCTTATGTTATTTCTTCACCTCTTATAGATCCTGACTTTACTGTAAATACACCAAAATACCAAAAGTGTCATGTTAAAGTCTTTGGCCACTTGAATCTTGGGTTCCTCAAAAGTTTTAAGTGGAAAACTAACATTATTACATTGTACATTATAACTTCTATTAATGAGATTTGTACTCTGAAGGCCTATGTCTGACCCATACATACTTTTATAATTTTTATATAGGAATATAATTTATAGAGGAGTCAAGTAGTTGTATGAACTACAAACTCCTTTGTGCTTTTGCACAGTGTGCCAGTGATTTTCTTTGGTGCTCACATTCCTTTTGCATTACCTTTACCTGTTGTTGTTTGATTATAAATGTTATACTTCATGAAAGATATTTGTCCTTATCCAGTTTACATACACATGACATATATAAACAAAAAAATTTAATGAGAATTAGTTACAAGCCGAATTAACCATTGCAACTTGAAGCAGGACAGGCAACTTAGCGGCGAGGCATGTACGCCTAGAGAATCCAGCTCAGCCTGTGAAGTACCAAGGAGTTGTTAGTGGCATCAAGGACTCGTACGGGTTCATCGAGAGAGCAGATGTAGTGGACGAGATCTTCTTCCACTTTTCGGAGGCCAAAGGCATCACTGGAGGCCTCAAACTCGGGGATGATGTTGAATTCTACATTCAGACTCGTAATGTAAGTGGAGAGTGTGGTTTAGGGTGAGCTCTTGCTTAACTGGTATTTTATGAAATGGGATATACATATTCTAGTGGATTTATTTAGACAGTTTGTTGAAATCTAAAAAAACAGGAGGAAAGGCTTTATAAATTGAAAATGGCACGTTCATTTCTGATTTATTATGAACACTACAGAAACAGAAGTTTTTTCTTAATATACTGTTTTCTCCTCAAAGGGCAAAGAAGTTGCAGCCAACATGGTGAAGCTGAACCCGGGTACTGTTGTGTTTGAAGACATCAACCAGGAGATGATCAAAGGTCAAGTACTCAAGCCCATTGAGAAGAACTCCCGCCTCTACCAGAAGGACCCCCTGGACGGACGCATCCGTTATAGGGGAAAAGACCGCTCAGAAGTATGTTGCTCAGCATTGGTTGTACTAATCCCTTCTTCAGTTGTGGTGTAAACGTTGGCTTTTGCTTTTCTCAAAATGCTGTTAGCTAGTGTTTTTATGTCTGTATATTTTTTATTTGTTTGGATTTTTCCTTCACGCATTGACTTTGTATTTTGTAGGTGGAGGTGAAATTTGGAGAGCGGACCAGAAGGGTGACTTCACCTTGCGCCATGGAGACTGGGTCCAGTTCAACATTGCAACAGATAGGAGAGATCACCTGCAGAAGGCCACAAATATCTCTCTGCTTGATGAAAGGTAAAAAATGGGGAATAAGAAGCTTGTGATTGGTGCAAATAAGAAACAGAGATCAGACTTCATTATTTTTTAGGAGCAGGGAAAGGGAAGGGAAGGTTAAAGTAATCCCATCTTTATCCGCAGCTTCAAGGTGTCTGGCGAAAAGCGTGAACAGGGAGTGATCGTCGCTCTGAAAGAAGGCTTCGGCTTCATCAAGTGTGCTGATCGGGATGCTCGCATGTTTTTCCATTACAACGAACTCTTAGACCCAGAGCATGAGATCGCTATCAATGATGAAGTGGAATTTACTGTAGCTCAGGTATGCGACTGGATTTGGATCTTGTTTTTAATTTTGAAATTGGAAGATGAGAAATGTAAATTAATATGAAGAGAAGTATTGTAAATATAAAAGCCACATAGGTAAAGAATAAAGAAAATAAATGTGCTGTCCTTCAGGATACAACAAATCAGTCACCGAATCGCCAAAGTGCCATTCGCATCCAGAGTCTGAAGAAGGGCACTGTTAAGTTTGAGGTGTTGGTGAAAGAAGGACTCCAAGGACAAGTAAGTGTACATGATTGATGAGGTATATATTGTTATTTGAGAAATGACTACTTGTCGAAATTTATTGATTTAATTAAATTTAGGTTTTCTTTGCTATTCAGGCATCAGATCCCTTGCTATATGTATATACAAATAAAAGATCATGGATATAGTAACATGATTCTCTCTTCCTTAGGTTACAGTGGAAGCTCCAGGTAGCCCTAGGAGCCCCCACAAGAACAGCCAGATGTTAACCACTGAAAAAATGCAGGAACCTGGAGTCATCTCATACACTTTAGACGGAGTGAAGCAGACTATAAACTACTATGCTAATAACTGTGATAAACCTTTGCAAAGTGGAGATAAGGTATGGAGCTTCAACCGTTGTTAGTAATATTTCTCAAGATGTGATGGATCAAGTGAGATTTATAATGTAATTGTTTATCATCGCATTTGAAGTCTTGATTTACTAAAGCTTTTTGTCATCTCTGATGGCAGGTGGAATTCAGCATATATCAGGTAAAGCGAACCAAGGAGCTTGTGGCAATGGGGATTCGACTGGTGCGAGGCCAAGCATCTGTCCGCCCAACGGCCAATAACCTCACTTCTGCTGCCACCACTGGATTGTCTTTGCGCTCTAGCCAGACCAATGCCCCAAGGTAAACATGAGATTGAATGATAGTGTTTATTTCCTTCCATAGATGATATTGTTTGTTTTTCTTCCTCGTCTTTGTCCTTTTTCGTTTTTTCTTTTCTATATTTCATCATTAGCACAAAATATGACATTGCAGTTAGTTTCCATGAACTGTGGCAGTGAATACATGAATAAGTGTAATATTTACTTAACCCATTGATGACTGAAATATGCCCTATCCAGTATGGTTTTGTTTTATTAACGCATTTTTACACGTTGATGGCTCCATAGCTTAGTCACCAAGGAGTCAATCCATACATAATAGATGGTCTCTAATTACGTCATGACAGACTAGGCCCAAATGCTAAGTGGCAAGTATACATGCCATGAACAGATGAGCCATGTAAACAGTTGCTCACTTGTATGGCAGGCTCTACCGCAGGCACTAAGGAGATTGTCCCTCAAAAATAGAGTATAGCTTTTTTTTTTTTTAGCCTTACTTCCATAAGAATTATGCATGCACAGCCTAAAGTGTTAAAGGTTAACTACTAGGCCACGAAACCACACGTGTTTCCTCCATTACTTTTTTTTATGAACTCTTACTATTATCATGATGATATCGTCACTGCTAAATTAATATATTAAAACAGTAATAGTAGTAATGGAAGTTAAAAATCCTGAAAATACAAGAGATGGAGTGAGGTGAGGTTATTTAGCCCTGGTAATTGGTTTGTTGGTGGCTAACTACTTTTGGATCGATCTGTGTTGAAAAAATAGGAAAAGGCTTGTATGCACTGTAGATACACTCCCAGCATCAATGGATTAAGAATATATACATCTTGTTTTATTACATTTTTCCTTTTCTTCAAAAAAGAAGGTAAGAGAGTGTAGTATCAAATGCAGGGTTTTGAATAAAATAAATGCAGTTTATTATAAAATTATAGATCATATATTTTTTGGACATATGAATTAGAAAATTAAGATATAAGATTTGAAGAGTATATTTTGTATATGAAACAAGTTTAACTGGGTTTATACCATAATATATGAAAAGACAAATTATTATTGAAGTTTTACATTTTATGTAATCAAATATGTTTTTTTTCAACAATGACTACCACACTTTGCAGCACACCAAGTAATGGGAATGTCACCAGCAACAGCAGTACTAGCATTAATGGCAAGAGCAACACCCCTGGCCCTCGTCCCTCTGCCACACTACACCAGGGCTTCGTAGCAGCTCTCAAGGACACCTTTGGTTTTATTGAGACCATATCTCACGACAAGGAGATCTTCTTCCACTTCAGGTACTTGTATAAACAGAGGATATCTGTGAATCTTGACAGAATGATAGAAGTTTCTGTGCATTTGTTCTGTAGAAAGAATAATGGAAATTGAAAATTAATTATGATATAAAAAGAATCTGATGTTAGGGGACCATCCTTGGTGGAGGAAGGGAGAGGGTGGAGTTAGCTAGCTTAGGATATACGTACACAAATGAGGAAACTACCAAATGACTGTTAGAGCCCACCTTGGGTTATTTCTTGGGAGGAGCAAGGGCATAAGTGGCAACAGGTAAACTACGCATGCAGGTAATTAGCGCCAGGTACACTGTATGGACTTTATCTTTGTTGCAATCTTGCATATGGCATTTGATAAGGACATAGGGAATAGGTATGAGCTTGTGGAATGTCCAAAGAAAACTTTTATAACAATATCAAAAAAAGGAAAATCAATGATTTATGATATATTTTGCAAGATTGTTTAAAAACAAATAATGGAAGTTTATGTACATTTACACATGAAATATGTTTTCTCCAGAGTCCCTGGTGATATGCTGTAGCTTAAAACTGGGTCTGTTTGTGTTACAAGTACAAAGTGCTAATGTTAAAAAATCCTTTGGCATTTATAAAGGTGCTCTTGCAATATTCCCATTGATAAATGAGTGTAAAATGATGTGGCCATGGGCCACGGCTGGATGTGTGCCGCTTCCAGGGAGGATGCAATTTCTATGCTCAGCATCCTATTCTTGGCCACCCTGACCAACAGTGGAAAGCTATTGATGATAATCATTATATGTAGGATTTACTTCTCTTTGTGGTCGGTACCGTCCACCGTTGGTAAATATGTTTTGATTTAAAAATGGTGGTTTCTGGTTGTATAGGGAACTGCAGTATGAAGGGCATCTTGGTGGAGGATTTTTCAAAAGTAAAATTATTACTAGTTAACCTATTAACGACGGGTGTCCCATATATGAGACACCCGAAAAAAAAAATTGACGGGTGTCCCCCAGTGTGACGCTGTATTGGGCTTGCGCTCCGATGCAGCAGCTAATTTTGCTTGGGGAATTGAGGGCTCATGCCACCCCTATGGAGATTGGTTGAAATGATATATGAGAAGTGCCATTTTATGTTCTATGAGATGCCCAAAGAATCAATTAGTTATCATTTTATGATCAAATGACTGGAAGAAGATAGGCCTTGGCGTCCCTTATATCCTGTGGTATTTGTGTTTTAAATAAAATAATAATAATAATGATATAATGAATAATGATAATAATAATGATAGTAATAATTGATGATGAATGTATTATTTGTTTGCTTTTACATAAAAGTTTTGGGATAGTGAATTGTTAAGAAAGAAAATGAACAAGCATTTCTCAGTCTCTATATGATTATAATCTCCTTTTTCAGCAATGTTGAAGGTGATGCTAACAACCTTGAGCTTGGGCAAGAAGTGGAATATACCTTGTCATCCCGCACTGGACCTGGGGGCAAAGTGTCTGCGGAAAATGTGCGAACACTTGCCAAGGGAACTCTGCAGATGCCAAAGGTGAGTGGAGTGTATTTCTAAGACTTTATGTATAGATAAAAAAAAAGACTGTTCTGCTGTGGAGAAATTTAAAGTAGGATTGCATTACAAATGTGGACAAAAAGGAGAATCATGTCTTATTTTATATGTATATGTCATTTTTTTTTTATAGATTCTGGGTGACATATTTGAAGGAACTGTTCTTCGATCAATGCGATCCATCAACCCAGACCAAGAAGAATACTCGGGCCTTGTGTGTGTAGGCAATGAAGGTATAGTTCTGAAATTATTATTTTTATTTGGTTGTTTTAAAACTTTCCTTTTCAATAAATTAATCCTGGTATCTGTTGAATTGTAAATATTTATTATGTACACACCAACAAGCACATATTCAGTCACTGCTAAGTGTTGTACATTGTATATTAAGATATTTTTGCACTAGGTAGTAGAGTTAATGACAAAATAATGTTGATCTTGAACAACTACCTGTTGCAGATGAGGGCTTAGAGCAGTATGAGTTCGGGATAACAGGTGTTGTCAACAAGCGTGAGTTACTTCAGCCCGGAGACCAGGTGACCTTCCAGCTGGATGAGTCAAGGAGAGCTGTCAGCATCAGGGCCATTCGCAAGAAGCTCATTGCGACTGTTGATGCTGTCAAGGGTAAGTTACTTTGACATATTTATTTTTCTATAAGCTCAGAGAAGGCTTTAATTCTGTATCCTGCTTACAAGTAATTGGTTCAGCTATATTCTTGTCTTCATTTATTTTTGCAGGACAATATGGTTTCCTGAACCATGAGACCGAGGAGGGGAAGAAGCTGTTCTTCCACCAGTCAGAAGTGAAAGACGGAACCATACTCAGTCCTGGGGATGAGGTGGAGTTTGTCATCATCACCAACCAGAAGACGGGCAAGTCATCTGCTTGCAGCATCTCGCGAATTATGTAAGTGCGGAATGGACTTTATTGTTGCTGTAAAGAATTTTTTTA
>NW_020870634.1:450134-457634 GCF_003789085.1 Penaeus vannamei | reverse complement strand
TGTGGCATGTTATCTCAACCACTGCCTCAGATTGTGTGTTCCTTTAAATGGTGCAGAGCAACTGTAGATGTGAATATATATATACAGTTTTAAGATGTTTCTGAATAGTGGGGTGTTTGTGTTTTAAATGTACAACTTTAACAAGAATAAATTGACACTCATGAATGGCAATACTCTTCAAAATAGTAACAATATGAGTAAGTTTAATTCATGTCACTCTTGACCTTTTGAGATAACAGCCAATATCCACATGCATGGCGATTAGGAAGGGTGTCAAGTCCAATAAAACTCACTGTGTCTTCTTGATTGTGCCATGAATATACTCCTAATAGTATAAACAATTTAAGAGAATATGTGCTATAAAGTTAGAATGATAAACACCCCCTTTTCCCAATTAAGAGAATATTCATAATTGCCAAAGTATTAATGCATGCAACTGTGAATATTTGTAAGATGGGTTTCAATTTTACATATTCCTGGGGTAGCTTATGCAAGCATTCATCTCTGTCGGGCAAAGACCTCGCAGTCATGAATATTTGCAGGATGGGTGAGAGCCTTCGAAAGATCCATGAAGGGAGCTCGAGACTTCCTTGAGGGCGGAAAACTTTGCGTATGCTGAGTAGCCTTACTATGTGCATATCAGATCAATTATTATTATTATGATTATGATGATGATTATGGTTATCATTTTTTATTATTGTTATTTTTACCGTTGTCATAATTATTATTATTATTGTACAAGGATGCACCATCTTTTACAGGCCATATAGAAAGCTTTGGATCAGAATTTGTCTTAAGTTTATTTTTAATACTGAAGTTTCTAACATAGAACTCTCTCAAACATGGAAACCAAACCAGTGGAACTTTCTCGTACATCTATTATCATGATTATTATTATTTTTTGTTTTTATTTCTAGGATGAGATGGCTGGTTTTCAATATAGAGGACTGATCCTTTGTACTGTTCTTTTAATATGCTGCCCCAGAGCTGCTCTATATCGGTTAACAAATTCACGTGAATATTGGGCATACTTTGTACAAAAGGCAGTTTTGAGTCTGAATTTATTATTATTATTATTATTTTTTTCCAGTTTCCTTTCATTTTATTTTATTATATTTTATTTTTTTCATGTGGCATTTTACATAATAATTAAAAACAAAAAACTTACACCAAAGCTTTTGTATAGTCATGATAGGCACCAGTATGAATGAAAGAAGATTGCTAGATGTGACTGACAGACATAAATCGGACATGTCTTTGTTGACTGTAAATGTAGACAAGACATGGGAAAGTTTACATTATTGGTCGCTTGTATTCCTAGTATAAATGAAAGAAGCAATGTGACTGATATAGATTTTTTTGGTTTATAATTTGTTATTTTTAATATTACAAATTTCCTTCATGTTGTACCATTTTAATCATCATTTTTGTTCTTATTAATAAAACCAAACACTATATATATATGTGGGTGCAGACTGTCTTCATGTTAAAATAAATCCAAGAAATGGAACAAAGTTACTCATGTAACAAAAATACAAAAAACAAAAAACAAAAAAAAAAGACAAAAAAAAAAAAGTGTAATTCTAAGGTGAATAGAATTTTCTGCCCTGCAGGTGTAATGATATTAAAGTTGCATTGCTCTTTAGAAACTCTTAATCTCCTAACACCTGTGGAGTCGTAATAAGCTGCAGAGTAACAAAAATATAAAAAAAAAAACGACTTGGAAAATAAGTTTCCTGATCATGTTGACCATGATTACCTAAAAGGAAACTACATGTAAAAAAAAAAAGCTCAAAATGACAAAATGCAAAAAAGTTAATTGTACGTGTGCTTTTGTATATTATCTTATTTCTAAGCTAATCACGCTAAGTGGCCTCTGTGCTTATGGTAACAGGAATGGAGACAATGCTGACAAAGTTTTTGTATCAAGCAACTCAAAAAAAGTAATAAAAATATGCAAATTTTGAAGTAGTTTTAATTTTCATCCTTTTTTTATTCGTTTTGTTGTGGGGAGTTATTTTTTTTACACAGGTTTTCCTTTTGTATTCTCATTTTTTGATATTTGTATAAGAATTATAATTCCACTGCCCCCAATCCCATGCCCGTTGTTGTGGAGGGGCTTGAGATGAGGACTGAGGCCCAATATGGGGGATCACTCCTGCCCTGGACCTCAGCTCTCGCCTCAACTTATTTTGGATGGTCTTTTCTTCAGCTTTTTTTCCTTCTCGTTTTCATCCCTTCAGTCCACATTCTAAAGTGCGAGAGCTGTGCTGAAAGGATGAAAGACTGGCTTTGTGTCAGTCTAATACTGTCCCCTCTCCCCGGATTATTCTCCTACTTTTCCAACAGTCTTCTCTATTTTTCCTTGAACATTTTTCCTATACCCTCCCCAGTGACAGATACACTAATTCGCTCAATTGCCGTACCTCCTTAACCCTCCACTTTCTACTAATTGCTTTAATTCACTTATTCCCCTTTTTTGCCATTTTATTACCATACTATCCTATAACCAACGCTCTCTAAGATGTCTTTGACATTTAACACATTGTATTGTAATCTTTAACTCTTCTTTGCCACCTCCAACACAATGTTACCGTGTTTTACCAATAGGACCTTTGATGTCTAGCACATTTATTTGTTTCAAACACTGAACATTTGTGTCAAGTCCTGAATGACTACTACTGTGTTTGCTTTTCCCTCGTTACCCTTTTCACTACCGTACTAACCTACAACCTTTGACATCTGTAGTATTTTGTCCTAATAACTGAATTTTTGTTTTCCCGTACTTTCCTTACCTGGGGTCTTTGCCCACAAGCCTCACCCTATTGCAATATTTTGAATATGCCGTTAATGAACTTAGATGTTGATGAAGCAGAAATTCTTCAGTAAATTAAAAATATATATGTATTCCACTGCTTGAATTTTTTTTTCTTTTTCAAGGAAAATGAAGATAGCAAGAAACAATCTTTCAATCGGATGAAATATCAAAACCATAGCCAGTGTGTGCAATATGATTATTTGTCAGATATTGGAATTTTTACCATTAACTGATGAATGTGTAATTGACCCATAGTCTTCAGTAAACATCTTGAGATGCTGGAAGAGGCCAACAGTTGCTTCATCCTTTTTGCAGACCCAATATGTAATATTTGTGGGCTCCATTGGCCATGTAATATGCTGTTGATGCCAGGAGTGTATGTATACATCCTTTGTACACTATAGTTTAATTTTATTGAGCTATTTTCTACTTATTTCTTTATTTTATTTACACAGATGTTGCTTCATTAGTCTCCATTGAGTCATTTACTAGGCCTATCTTGCAACATCTCTTTACCCATTTTCTCAGATTTTTAGGATTCTTTTTGTTAATGTTATGTTATATTTCTTCCTAAATATTATAATGAAGACCCTTGTGTATAAGGAAAATAAATTTAAAAAAAACAAACAAAAAAACTGCATGTATTTCGCACCAATTTGGTTGTGAGAATTGGTGTAACATTGTTAGGACAATGTTGGAGTGTTGGAGGTGTGTAATGTGCTGGGGCAATAATGGAGGAGGGTGAGGGGCTGTGTTGAGGCAGGTCAACGCAATCGGCATCCTTATTGAAGTTCGTTAGAAATTAGTAAATTTATTTAGAATGGGTTTTATCAACTTTATTCCCACAATTAATGCACTGCCACCTGATTTCTCCTTTCCGTGAGCATACTGGAAATATTTCTTGTAACGCTTTCATTAATGGGTTATTACAATTGGCATGCTAATTATTTAATGTTATTAAAAATGCCAATAGCAATGTAATCTTTAGTATTTCTGAAAATTAAGGAAAAGGTTGAATAGGTGAGATAGGCAGGATTGGTAATTGGCTTTGGTGACTAAGCACTTGTGTAGTTGTGTAAACATGATTAATAAATCTAAACTCTCAGTAAGCATGGCATACACGTAGATCACGTCCTGGTATCAATGAGTTAACAAAAGAACCAAAGATAAGTGATTGGTCACGTTTTTGTTTGAGTAGTTTTTTTTCTTGTTTTCATGATCACCATCATCATTATACAAATGCCCTTTTTCTATTTTCTTGTGTATGACGTACATTTACATTTATCTATCTTGCTTTTGAAGTAAAATGCTTGAGATGTACATTTCAAAATTAATTTGAAGAAAGGAAAAATGTCAAATCCAGCAACCTAGCAATGAAATACGTAGATGAGAATAAACAGTAAAAATGGGGAGTATGAATGTTCTTGTAATCTAACAGACCTTTTCTTTTTTATATATTGATTTAGAAGCAAGATTGTGCAACAAGGATATGTACTTTGAGATGTAATTCATTTTTTATACCGAGGCAATTAAGGATCCACCAAGTCCAGTGGTTGCTGTCAAAATTTGTAGTTATTATTGAAGATTCAAACTGATAATTATCAATTAAGAGCCAAGGGTGCAGTTTGCTCAGCTGCTTATTCTTGTTCATCTGACTGTTGGCCGTCTCTTATTGCAGGTTATTAATCTAAACCCTCCACTTTAAATCAATGTGTAGCATTTTTATCTGCTCTTGCAGGAGAAAAACTGGTCTTGGAGAATGTATAAATCACTAATTTATGAAAGCTTTACCATGATTGTAAAAGGTAAAGAATTTTGTTCTTCCTATACAGAATCACTTGTAGCTTTTAGTGCAATATTCAGCTTCTAGATACTTTGATATCTAAGGTAGAAAACCCTTAATATAATTAGGAGTGAGATTTACCATGATACTTTTGGAGTATTAATGACTTAGCATTACTATTTAGCTGTGACTATTTGTCTTGTGAATATATTGATACAATTCGTATTGTAAAGATGAGTGAATTTGTTTCTAAGGCCAGTAAAGAGCCTTTGTAAGTCACACCGATTTCCCTGGGTAGATTATACTTATAGCCATAAGTGTGGCTTTACAGCTTTCTGGAAAATGGGTTTTCATCCATAAAGGAATAATCTTTTAGTTTGCTTGTATGACTGGGTAATATTGCTGGAAGGGTAAGAATAATAGTAACTGGATTATATAACTGATGGTAATCCATCTCCAACTGCCTTTAGAATTACATTGAGATAACAAAAAATTAAATTGTTATACATGCTTGATCAGATATTAATAAAACAAGATGACATTTGTGGGACACAGGTTTACAGTGAAAGATGCATTTACTTACTCTCCTTATAAAATGATGGGATAATTAAGCTTTGCAACAAAGTTTAATGGAAGATGATTATTTCATGATTATTGCGGTTAGCAAAATAAATGAAACAATTGTAGAGACTACTACTTTTCACTATATATACACCCAACAAAAATTAATCTTGTAAGACTTCAAAACTTTTAAGGTTTCCAAAAAACTTTTAATAAAAGGATACATATTTATTACAAAAGGGTAAACTGAACATGATGTGCAATGCTGTACGTTTAATGTACGAGCTATTCCACAAAAAACTTACAGTCCTTTTTTAAAGATACTTTAGCTCAAATACACATGAAAAGCAGTTCAGCTAACACTTTGCAATATACGGTTGAGCTTCTGGAAGCCACTGAGAAAGGTGACCATTCAAGTTCCTATATATTCTCCCAATTGAGAAACAAGCAACCTTCAGGGGGGTAAGGGGGGGGAGGGGGGAATCAAAAGACTATACCTGTACATGCACTTGGTAAAATGAAAAAAAAATATACATGTATTTAAAAAGATATATTGACAAAAAAAGAAAGAAAAAAACAAACTAGTACATGGAAATTTACATTTATATATAATTATGACATCCTAATTTTTAAATGCTTGATTCAGGGTCGTCAAATAAAAGATAAAGATTTACAAGGATTCTCAGTGGCTTGAAGACACTCCCCCAAGCAGAGTTCCTCTCAGAGCTGGTACATACTCTCAAGCTCCAAGTTCCTAAAGAACTTGTATCAAGCGGTTGTACGTACATACATACAAATCAATATAAAAAATCACACTTAGAATATGAAACACTGAAGTTGCTATGACTTGGAGAGTGGTTTACTTTATCTAATAATGGTCAATAACTGACATTTTACTGGAAGATGTTCGGACAGAAAGCAGTTTGTTTAATTTAAAATAAATTCAAGTAGAAAATCTAACTACATGTGACAAAAAGGTGGTTTGCTTTCTTGCTAGATGAACTGCGCAGTTGTCTGGTCTAAATGCTGCACTCCATGTGACTTGCAGATACAACAGTCTAGTTACCAAATGAACCATAAAACAACTGGCATTTGGTCACGGTCACAGTACAGTCAGCAAAATGTTCAGTAATGCAGTCATGAAAAGATAGACAGAGAAAAAGGCATGTGTCAAACTAATAATTGCAATAATTCAGATAGGATTTTTTGACTACAGCAAATAAAACATGAACGTATTGGAACATAGGAATACAAGAACAACTTATAATATTAACAAATAATAATAATTATACAATAGCAATGAAAAGTATTATCCTTCGGACATGATTTTATTAGTCCAACGCAGTCAAGGTTTGCTGGCCCCTGCCCAAAACCAGAGCCATTACATCATACAAATGCTTTACTTTGAATAAAGAATATATACTATATCTGCTCATGGCAACATCTACTAGTCTTAAAAGCAAGAACATCCTGGCTTTAAAGCCACCTCTGAAATATAAATATTCCCAGGAAGGGGCACCTGACATTGTAACAATCTAACAATGCAGACTTTAACATAAAAATAGTCAATTCCCTCTCTTCCTCTTTGATACATATGTAAAAACAAAAGGATTTTCTTTCCAGAATAGAGCTACAAGGTTAAATGACATAGCATAAATCCATATTCAACTTATCTAGAACTACAACTTCGTCGGAAGTTGGACAAAATCATCTCCCCAGTCAATACTAAGAAACATTATGCTGGGCTCTAGCATCACTGGCATAAAGAAATTCCTGTCTGCAGTTATGATCCCCGTTACCTCACTCCACTTCCCCTCCACCACATATTCTATTAGTATGTATAGCCCACATGTAACTATAGTATATTCACTCATAATGGTGAAGTGGAGGCAAACTACATAAACACTTTCCTTTCAAAGAGCTGGGAACTTAAAAGTTTACACTTCATCTGGTAACAATGGGCCCCAGGATTAACAGATACAGCAAAAATCTTGGAGGTGAAGGGAAAGGAGCCAGTATGATTATTGGCCTCCTGGTAGCACTCGGGCAGACTGCATTGTTCATCCCATTCTCATCTCAATAACATCACTCTGCAAGGAAAGGGAAAGAGGAGGTTAAACCACAAGTCACAGATGGGTCATACTCAAAGCTGATGCGCAATGGCCCCATGTGGATGGGGGAGGGAGGGAGAGAGGAAAGAGAGAGAGAGAGAGAGAGAGAGAGAGAGAGAGAAAAGAGAGAGCGAGAAAAGAAAGAGAGAGAGAGAGAGCGAGAAAAGAAAGAGAGAGAGAGAGCGAGAAAAGAGAGAGAGAGAGAGAGAGAGCGAGAAAAGAAAGAG
>NW_020870634.1:440342-450034 GCF_003789085.1 Penaeus vannamei | reverse complement strand
TGAATTAAGTTTACATTTTCTATAATCTATACATGGTTAACTAAACCATTACTATTATTAGCACTAGACCACACCACTACCTTTAATTAATTATTTTTTATCTACCTATTACAAGTGCAACCATCGAATCTATCTCAAATAATAACAATAATCTTGTTTTTTATGTCTATCAGATAAAATTAGCAATACGAAATTTACTTAGAACAGCCACCAGATAAATGGAGATTTTGAGGTGGACTGTGTGACTAGCTATGACCAATTTATATTTAATGGCACCAGTGCAAAATAGAACATGGAAAACCCTTCCAATGCCTGTTGTCAAAAGGCGTTTGGTCCAGCCAATCACTATATAGTGTGCGTAGATGGTATATATAACCTACACGGCTCATACAGTGTAAATCAAGTTGCTTCAAAATGGAGCGGGACAATTGCTGATATCTCCCTTAAAAAAAAAATACAGAGAAGTCGTGTGCAATTCAGAATACCTTGTTTTTTTTGTTTTTTTAGCATACGTCGGCCCTGTGAGAACTTAACTTTACCATATGGGAAAAAATGATGCTAAAAAACCGTCTGCTATAGTGTAATGGTCTTCTGACATGTGACCCTCCTTGAGAAATATATCGAAATGTTGGCTTTTAGACATTCGTACTCGTCATACGAAACAAATACAACCTCCCTCTTGCAGTCAGTTGATGATAAGCTTAGAAGACTGAGCCACTGTTAAATATTCACCTATACACCGGAATAAACTTGTTTTGACAGACAAGGTTTTAAATCTAAATTAACTAATTATTAATCAGCAAACCAAGGTTGTTGATTGTTCGTTACTCCTGCTTTGACTCTACCGTCTATCGTAATTTTTGAAATAGATGTTTAACTGTTTTTTTCTCTGATTCTAACCTAACGCTCTCCTGATTTCTCTCCCTTGGTCGAATATTCGTATACTTGACATGCATAAATAAAATAAAAATGCATATTCATCAGTCTATACATGCATATCAACCGAGCAAATAGATAGTTAGATGTATATCTATCAAATATATAGACAGATAGGCCTTTTATCAGTCTATACAACCATATCATCCGAGCAAATAGATAGTTAATATATATCTATCAGATATATAGACAGATAGGCCTTTTATCAGTCTATACATCCATATCAACCGAGCAAATAGATAGTTAAATGCATATCTATCAGATATATAGACAGATAGGCCTTTTATCAGTCTATACATGCATATCATCCGAGCAAATAGTTAGATGTATATCTATCAGATATGTAGACAGATAGGCCTTTATTTCTGTATTTTTGAAAATTCATCGGGTCTGGCATAATTTTAACAAACCGGCCGATAGTGTCAGGTGTCCAATAATATTCTTTTGATATTCTGAATTAGGTTCAACCGGTTTGTGATTTCCATTCCTTTTTAGGCTCGTTAATCAAATCTAATGGGTCTCTCATGCTTTTTTTTTTCAGGTAAGGTCACCGCAGTTTGAGACCACAGGTGAGATAAAATAATATAAATAGCAGGTGATTATATAGCTCATACAATGATATCAATAACAGGTGATTACCAAATAATCTGATAAAGAAAATAAAAGATAAGATATGAAAACCAAAACATGAGTCCTGAAAAAAAGATAGAAATTACTTAGGAAATTACTTATAGTCTTGTTTTCATATTCACAAAAAAATCCCAAAGATAATGATAATTGATAATGATAATGATAAGGGTAACAATAATAATGATAATGATAATAATAGTGATTATATTAATCATAACAGTAACAATAGTAATAGTGATAATAGCAATAATGATATGGACGAAAACAAGAACAGCATCTATGATAATGATAGAAATAAGACGAAAAATAAGAATAAGAATTATAATGATAATGATGATAGTAATATTAATGATAATAATAGTAATGATAATGATGAGAGTGATAATATTAACAGTGATAGTGATAATGATAATAATAATGATAATGATGACAATAATAACAGTAATATCAATTATAAGGTTAATCATTATAATTGTTATTAATGTTATGATTAATATTATCATTGTCGTTATTATAATTATTATTGTGATTATCATTATTATTGTTACTGTTGTTGTTATCATCATTATTATTATGATTTCTATTATCTATTGTTATTAACATTATCATTATCATTATTTCTATTATTACTACTATTATCACTATCGTTACTATCATTGTTATTATTAGCTTTGCTAGAATTATTATCATCGCTATCATTATGATAATAATAATAATTATTATTATCATTATAATCATTTACATTATTATTATTGCCATTATTATCATTATTTATTATTATTATTATTACTATTATTATTGTCATTATAATTATATTATATTATTATTATTATTATTATTATTATTATTATTATTATTATTATTATTATCATTATTATTGTTATTAATATTATTATCACTATTATTATTGTTATTATTATCATTATTATTACTATTATCATTATCATCATTACCATTATTATTTTACTATCATTATCATTATTATTATTGTTATTAATTTTTCTTCGTTTGGATGTTACTGTTATAATGATGATGATTATTATTTTCTTTATCATTATTACAATGATAATATCATTCCTATTATCATTATTACTTGTAGTAGTAGTAGTAGGAATATCATTTTAATATCTTTGTTGTTGTTTATTATTATCATATTATTATTATCATTATATTATTATCATCATTATTTTGTGATAATTTTCATTATTATCATGATTAATAGTAGGTTTATCATTTTTATATATCAATTTGATCATTATCATCGTCATTATCGTTAATACTATTATTTTTATTGTTATTATTAATATTATCATTATTATTATTATTATTATTATTATTATTATTATTATTATTATTATTATTATTATTATATTATTAATTATATTATTATTATTATTATTATTATCATTATTATCATATTATTATATCATTATTATTATTATTATATTATCATATTTGTTATAATAATTACTATGATGATGATTATTATCATCATTATTATTGTTGCTGCTGTTGTTTGTTGTTTTTTTTCATGAATGTTATCATTATTTATTAGTATTATCATTATCATTATTATTATTATTATTATTATTATTATTATATTATTATCATTATTATTATTATTATTATTATTATTATTATTATTACATTATATTATTCATTATTATTATTATTATTATGATATGATGATGATTATGATGATGATGATTATATTATATTATATATTATATTATTATTATTATTATTATTATTATTATTATTATTATTATTATTATTATTATTATTATTATGTTATTTATTATTACTATTATATTATTATTAGTAGTATTAGTGCTGTGTTGTTGTTGTTATTATCTTTATCTATTATCATCTTTATTATTTTTTACCGTTATTGTTATTGTTATTATTGTCCATATATCATTATTATTATTGTTATCATCATTATTATTATTTTTATCATTATATCATTATTATTATTATCTTATTATCATTATCTTTATTATCATTATTGTCATTATCATTATCATTATTATTACTATTATCATTATTATTATTATTATATTTACTGCTATCATTACTATTGATATTGTTATTACTATTAGTAATATCATCATCGTCGTTATCGTCATTGTGATGTTCTTGTTATTATCATTATATTCTTATTACGTTTTTCAGCTGCTGCTACTACAAATGCAGTAATATTATTTTCTTCTTTGTTGTTATTGAACGAGAAACTGCCTTGTTACACTGCATCACAATCCACTTCTAATGGCAGAGTCTTTTTTTAAATCAAAAGTTATTTTACGTTAAATAACACTCGTCTAAAACTTACGGATATGAATGGAGGTAGATAGAGAGACAAATGTATAGATTGTTTGACAGATACATTTAGGATCCCTTTCATGATAGAATCCTGTTTATATAAGGAACGTATATATATTTCCATTTAGAGAATTCAATGCTCCTTTGCGCCCAGTGCCAAATAAGTGATAAATGTTGGTAAAATCTCTTGAATTACTTATTTATTTAAAAAGATACTCCAGGAATTATGTTTTTTCTATGAAAATACGATAGTGATATTGCAATGCGTATCTGTAAAGTCTATGATAAAAACAGTAAAATGATAGATATTCCAATTCGGAATTCGTATTTTGTAGAATATTTAAATGTGTTAAATATTGGCCATCAAAAGGAAAGAACAAATCTGTTTAGGGAGGTTAAACATGCAGTGCGTCGGAAAAATAATCAATATGAAACACAACAAGCAATTATTATCTAATGCTGAAGAATGATACATATCATATCAACTAAGTTACGTATTAGTTGTCAGAAAAAAAGGTTTAAAGTAACTGCAAAATTTGAAAGTTGCGTAAGCTAGCAAATCCGCTTTTAGTCAGTGGATCTGGCAATACTCCGAAAAATAAGGATGAAATTCACGTAAAAACTACGATTTATTGGAGAAAATAAAGTTGTGAAGAAACAATCCCCAAATGTATAATTATCTCATAAACTTCTACTTTGTCATTTTCAATTCAAATTTCGCGCGCCTTAAAGCAGCCTTGCCTTACAGCGCCATCTTGCGGCGGTGAACCGAACTAAAGCTGCTGTGCCACATAACCCTCCAATACCACTTACTCAAAGACCAAATACATATCAAATCAAACTAATAAGACCTCAAAAGAATGAATAAAGAATAATTAAAGCATAAGTATTTTAAAGGTACGTGTATGATGTACAAATGATGAGAAACGACACTAAGACACTACGTGATATCGCACATGATGAGAGTGTAGTCCTAAAGATGGCGGCATGTCATCAGTGCCGTGCTGTGCTGTGGTAAGTTTTTCGCCCATTTCACCCGCTCACGGGCTCCCCTCTGCTCATTTTACTCTCCGCACGAGTTCCCTACCCTCCATCGCTTGCCTCGAGATGCAAATGACCCGCGATAATCTAGGAGAAGGTGAAGAAAAGGACCATCAAAGCTCGAAGGGAGGGCGAGTATGATGCGAGGGCGACCGAGCTTGCAGTGTGAACGTGGTTAATATTTTTCTCTTTTTTTCGCTCTGATGACATTTCCAGACGCCTGACGTGGGCGAGACGAGGCTTTTCCTCTCTGCCCAGCCCGCGGAGGAGGAGGAGGAGGAGAGGGAGGACCAAGGATCGCCAAGAACGAGGAAGGAAGAGAGGGAGACAGAAGCTAAAAAAAAAAAAAAAAAATGTTCGCTTAGTGTGACCTTGTCTGGGATATTTGGCCTCGTGTATTTTTCGGTGGCTTTTGGGGCGCTCCGAGGCCCGTTTTTAATTGGATTTTGAAGCGGGGGGTTATTTCTCCTCCCTGGGTGTGGGGTGTGTGGGCGGGCAGAGGACGGAAAAGCAGGATGTCTTTTGTTGTATTTCCTTGTTGGTTTAGCCTTGGGATTCTGGTCCTCATTTCGTAAGAGGGAGACTTACCTTGGGTGATTGGGGCTTAGAGGAAAATGGGAATCTTGGCTGTTGCGTGATGCCAGGGCCGAGGATATGCTAGGCGATAACGTGGTAAGGTTGTTGAGGTAGAATGAGTGACTCGAGGAGGAATTGCTGTGGCCCGTTGGCCTCTTCTCCGGCTCACCTATTGTGTAGATTCTTTCGTGTAACCTCGTTAGCAATGTATTGTCGATTACGTAACCAGTTCCTTTCCGCTTCTTTCTTTGTATCCGCGTGGGTTTTTTTGCCTTTTGGCGTGGCTGGGGCAGAAGGCACGTAGGCCGCAGCTCTCCTCAAGTCATTTGATAAATATTTTGCCGTAATTGTAATAGCTTGATGGGTAATGGACTATCTCCTAGTACTCTATTGTTACCTTTTCCTTGTATAGATAGATAAATAGATAGATGTGAGAGAGAGATATATATATATATATATATATATATATATATTATATATATATATATATATATAATATTTATAATATATATATATTATTATGCAGAAACGTGTGTGTATATATATATATAGAAATGCGGGTAAATTTACAGTGGATAACAAAAGGGTTACAGTAAAAAAAATTGAATGGAATAACAAAAGACACTTTTCATCTATGGCATAAAGGAGATACACAACAGAGATGAGAGAAGATTGACCCATCTTTTTCTAAGTTCTTCACCTTGTTGACATTGCGAATGTAAACAAAATTATGAGCAATTAACTCATTCCTGCGCTCTCTCGAGTAGTTCATGTATTACTACGTGCTTATCAAAACAATATTTAGCTAATTATCAGTGTTTGCTGTTATACATATGCTCTTAGTCTTTTTTAATGTTGCTATATTTCATTTGTTTTAAGATTTATCTATACACTTACTTCAATTGAAGTACCCATCTTGCGTCTTACACTTCCGTTTGACAGCTCACCGGACATTCAGTAACAGAACGCTGGCGAGAAATGTTACATTCCAGTGTTGTGTGATTCTGGTTATTCTTATGAATGTAAAGTGACAATGAAGAAGAAATAGAGTATAATAACTATCCCAATTTAATAACTGAGCACAAATGCTGAGAAAAGTGATTAAAATAGAAGCAATCCATATGGTAGAGAGATGCAAATGAAAGTTTGATGTTTCCAGATATTAAGGTATTTAGTTTATAATTTTTTCAGTGTGAACACAGCTCTATCTTGCCGTACATACAGAGGTGAAGAGAATGTTTCCCGGGAGTTTTGGGGGTGGCTCTGCCCCCATCAACTCTCCCCTCAGGCCGGGCATGCCTAGTCATGGCAACTTAAATTGTTATATTAGGCTGGTTTATTGGTCAGTATGTTTTTTTTTAGGGGGAATTCCTGTAGATTTTGCCAAAAGATGGGTTGGGCTCCCATAGATTTTTTTTAAATTTTGGTGCATCATTTTGTACAATTTCAAAGATTTTATGCGTTTTTGTTCTTTTTTTTAACTCATTTTTGGTCGCTTTTCTTATTTAAGCCTATTTTACCCTCATAATTTCCCTGATATACTTCATGCCCTCCCCTGCTATCATATACTTATTATACATATATTAACACATCAAGATTGTCGGCTGTGATATCTACGGAAATGATCATCAGATTCGATCTCGTCACACAAAAATAATTCTCATATAATATATGTATATTGTCTAGGAAGTCCTGATTATCAAAAACGGTAAAAATGTGTGTGTGTGTGTGTGTGTGTGTGTGTTGTGTGGTGGGTGTGGTGTGTGAATGGGTGTGTGTGTGTGTGTGCATGTGTGTCGTGTGATAGTGTTGTGTTAATTATAGTAATTTATATAGTATATGAAATCTAATTAATAATAAATAAATGATATAAATAGATATGTATAATTTATATTATATTGTATATGAATATGAGTAATAATAAATAAAATCAATAATTAAAAGAATAAGAAATTGTTTAATTAAATAATAATATAAAAAATGATATAAATAAATAATAATGTAAAAATATATTATAAATAGAAGATATAAATATAAGAAAAATGATATGTAATTAAAAAAGAATATAAAAGTATATTGAATATATTATAATTATAAAAATGTAGAAGATTAAATAGTAATAATATATAATAGAAATAGGACAATTAGATAATTGTATAAACCTAAATAAATGGCTGATAATTATATGTATATATGTATAACTATATTAAGTAAATGTATAAATATATGATATTAAATTAGAAGTATATGTAATATATCTATATATGTATAAAATGTAAGTAATATATATGTATATATGATATGTATATATATGTATATATATGTATTTGTATATATATAATGATATATGAAATGAATATATATATGTAAATATAGTAGATAATAATATATAATTTGTATGTATATGATTATGATATATAATAATGATATAATGTAGAATATATATATTAAAAATAAATTAATCATTATATGATAAATATGAATATGATATAATATGTATCTGTATTCTATAAAATGAATATATAAGTCTGTAAATAACTATATGTATAGAATTAATAGTCAGTGGATATATATAATGTAAATGATATGAATAAATAGATATAAAATATATGACTATAATAATGTATTATTTATATGTATGTATAGTATTATATTAATAATATAGAAGTATATGTAAATAGTTAAATATGTATGTAATGTATATATGTTAGATAATATTATGAATATTATGTAGAAATATAATAGTATGTATAAAGTATTATAATAGATATTATGTATGAATATATATAAATAATCAAATAATACTACCATAATGCTCATAAACTAACCCACTGATATACTAACGTAATGCTAACTTAGCTATTGTAATGTATACATATGTAATGAAATTCTTATGAAATGTAATATAAATATGTAATATTAAATTGTAATATATATATATAATATATATGTTAATATATTAATATTAAGTTAAAATTGATGTAATGCTAATATATAATGATATGTAAATATAATTAAAAATATAAATTAAAGTATATAATAATTTATATAATATATACCACACACTATACATAACATAAAACACACAACACGCAACAAACACCACACGCACACACACACACACAACCACACACACAAACAAGACATATTAGATATAATTAACTAATGTATAAGATAACATATATAAATTTATTTTATTAATCATAGATGATAATAATATATATATATATATGAATTCGCTAATAATATAACCAACATATTTATACATCCAATATATAACATATATGATATGTAACATATAAGTACCATATGTATATATTAATGCACATATTTATACTATAATACAATAGTAATGTCTATATATGAATAATTTTATTATATGTAATGCTAATATATATTATATTATGATAAGCATTAATAAAGTAAATATAATTACCACAGATTAATACATATAATATGATATAACATAATAGTTAAATGTATATAGACTAGTAATACTATAATAACAAAATGTTATTAGATAATAGTAACTAATTATATATGTATATGATATATATATTATGTAAGTAAATAGTATATAGTAGTATGTAATGTAATTATATATAATAGATACATATACTATATAATACTGAACATTATGATATTATCAATAATAATGTTACATATGGAATAATATTATAAACATATAGTGTACATAAGTTAAATTATATATGTACATTATGATATATAATATGTACATATGTATATATATATGACATTATGAAAATAGAATAATATGTATCAATATGTTAACATATACAATATAATGAACATAAAGCTAACCATAAAGATATGTAGTATGCAGTATAACATATGATATGAACTAGTATAACTAATGATATGTATAGTAAACTATATACACAATGTATATAGTCACAAGATAATACATATGTATGATAAGGAGCACACTGATATAACAATGATATATGTATATCCAAGATTATATAATTAGATCGATAACATTATGACATATACTATATAACATAAACTGTATTATATCATTAGGATATAATGTAATTTTATACATATAACATTATATAGTAGACATATGTATATGTTATAGCTTAACATATATAACTATGTTAATAATGTATCACATACATGTATATAATATATATGTGTACTATGTATGTAACTATAATGCTAAT
>NW_020870634.1:422842-432842 GCF_003789085.1 Penaeus vannamei | reverse complement strand
ACTACTACTACTACTACTACTATATACTACTACTATATTACTACTACTACTACCATCTTACTACTACTATACTACTACTTATTACTACTACTATATTACTACTACTACTACTACTACTACTACTACTACTACTACTACTACTACTACTACTACTACTACTACTACTAACTAGTAGTAGTAATAATAGTAGTAGTAGTATTGCTATAAGTATTACTAGTATTACTAGTACTACTATACTAATACTAGCATTGCTACATGCAGAACAAGTACTACTACCATTAGTACTATATACTAGTGTCACTTATTACTAGTATTGATATTACTAAAAGTAGTATCAGAGTAGTACTTGTAGGACTACTACTATTATTGATATTACTACCACTAGATACTGCTGCTGCTACTGCTATGATAGGATTTCAGCTTATCTTGCATAGAAAGCTTTGCCAAAGAGCCAATACATCTTGAAGTTGCAAAGACTAGTGATGTGATCAGAATTTTAATTTCTTTCTGAAATTACCCATTTTTATCTTTTCCACACGATAGCGGTTGGTAGTCTAAGGAAAGTCCCTCGGTTATTTGGGAATCGTGAGGTTGCAAGAGGGTTGTATTTAGAGGCCGAAGACAAACCAGTGGGTTTGAATACTAGGTCAAGAAGTAGATTGTTGACTCGGTCTCTCGTTCCTGTTTCCCGTTCCATCTAGGTGTGCGGGTATTTTCTTTACTTGACTTTTCTTGGGGCTCTATCCTTTTGATTTTTGGAGAGATGGAATGAATGCATTGCGTTTAGGGTCCTTTACGGTTGAAAACATTGTGCGATACTTGGAATGGTTCTTGTTTGAGTCTGTGGGTGATTAACAGATTTGCTGTTCTTTTTGTAACAGTCGTTATGTTTTGTATTGTAAAACCTATTGCTTTGGCCATTGTTCTTATGACTGTCATTGTCGTAGCTGTTAATTTTTTCTTTTCTTTATTTTCAGTAAAGTCTGAACACCTGAAGACTTGAAGAATACCATCCACGAAACAGCAGCCAAGCCTGATTAGATTAGACCACAAGTTACCATTAACAAGTCAAGTCTGCATAGATGTAGCACTCTACAAGCAACCTTTTCAAGCCAGTCCATACAAGCACAACAGCCTACAAGTCCTAGCGTTCACTAGGGTAGACAGAAACTACTGCAACTCCTACGTCAATTGTGAAAAGAGGCTGGCAGGTCGTTACCGGCACACCAAAGCACGGCACAAGAAACTGAGTGACATCTGAGGACCAATTTTACCCCACTACAAGCCAGTTTTTATCACCGCCAAGCCTCGTCAAAGTCTTCTCACACATCCTGGCACAAACAAACAAATATAAAAAAAACAAAACAAACAAAAAATAAAAACAAAAATAACAAAAATAAAAAAAAGACGTGCATTTCCAAAAGCCGCCCCCCCTTTTCCCTCCTCCCCTCGTCTTTTTAATAACCGAGCATTCTGTAATCCAGTCTCGTCGCAAGAATCTGTGTTAAGTAGAATCTTTGTTGACCAAAGCCTCAGTGTATTAGATGTATCGTTTAGCCCTTGTGTCCTTTGGATTTTGGGCGAATTAGAATTTTTTTCCTTTTATTTTTTCCTTTCTTTTCTTTTCTTTTCTTTTTTTCCTGTCTAGTGAATGTTTAAATTTGTTTTGAGACACAAAATTATCTTCTGAAGAAACTGGAAAGTCTCAAATATTTATTCTTGCTCTGTACTTTTATTGAAATTATAAAACTCTAATATTTGTTGACAAAGGTCTAAGTGTCTCATATGTTTCTTGTGTTAACACTGTAAACATTGTTCCTATATATAACAAGTGTGAAAAAAGAAGAAGAGAATTTTAAGCGAAACTAAGAACTCCCAAGCGATCAAGTAGTACCAACGCCAGCCAACCATGGATCCTCAGTGGACTTTATTCCAGCCGCCAATCTCAGAACCAGCAGTACTGGACTACAATGGGGGAACCCTGCACCACCACAATCGATACAACGGCTTCTACGAGTCTCCCGGCTCTGGTCACCACCAGTCCCGCAATTCCCACAGTAGCATCCCCCCGCCCTCCCCTACCTTCAGCTCCTCCAGCTCCCACCACAACATGTTCTCGTCCCACATGAACAACCAGAGCAACCAGCAGTCCTCCCAGTCCAACCACCAGACCAGCCACCACTCGCAACAGCACTCACAGCAGCCACAGACATCGTCTCAGGGTCCCCCGCGATCGCCGCAACTCTCCACCTCTTCGTCCAACTATTACAGCTCCAACTCCAGCTCCCAGTACACCCCTCCAGTGGCAGACTTCAAGATCGGCACCTTCACCCTTAACGCCAATGGCTTCCCTTCCGAGTCCAACGGCCCCGAGACAACTAATTCTTACTCCCACACCAATGGCCTCTCCAGCAACAACAGCCAGAGCGTGAGGGAAACTGGAATTATCGAGAAGCTTCTGGTTAGTCTCTACTGTTTGTTTGAATGGGGTTGTAAGGGACTTCTGGAAAGTGTATCAAAGGAGTTTTGATGGATGTTACAGCATCTTTCCTCTAGAGTGAACTTGTCTTTTATTGTATTGGAATTTATTAGTCTAATACTAGTTGATAATAGCTAATTATCATCTTGATTATAAGTCTCAAAGTCCAAGTGATTTTATATCAATTGACCATATATATGTTTTTTTCTTTTCTTTTCTTTTCTTCCCCTATGTTTTTAATGCCTTTCCACTCTCTATTTTCAGCAAACCTATGGCTTCATACAGTGCTGTGAGAGACAGGCAAGACTCTTTTTCCACTTCTCACAGTTTGATGGTAATACTGAGCACCTACGTATTGGTGATCCTGTTGAGTTTGAAGTGACCTTTGATCGTCGCACTGGTAAACCTATTGCCTCGGCAGTTACCAAGATATCCCCGGAAGTGGTAAGACTGTGTATGAGTATTTTTATGCACTTGTATAGATGTCTCTTTGGAGTCACTGATTTAGCTTTTTGTCTGTTTGTATAGACACATGGTTTAAAACATGTTTTATTCATAAAAATCTTCTCTTTTTCATGCCTCCCACTCGTCTTCTTTGCTTTCTTGTCCCCGTTAACTATCATCTGAGCTAAGGTTGATTGTTTACAGGTTTTGAGTGAGGAGAGGGTGATTGGTATCGTGACAACTGAACTGCGTAGTGAGTCAGGTGGTGAGCACCAGGGCCGAATCACCTATGAGAATAGGGGTGAGTGCTTCTTCCTCCCCTATGGCAAGGAGGACGTGGAGGGCTATGTGACTCTTAAGCCTGGAGACAAAGTCAGTTTCCAGATCGCTACCAATCAAAGGTGAGTTTATACCTCAGCGATGAGCACATCTTATTTTCTTTTTTCTTTTTTTTATTTTCTTTCTTTCTTTCTTTTTTTTACTTTTGTATCCTTTATTGTATTTTGTTTTTTCTTTGTCATTTTAGGTAATTGCTTTGCTGTTGACTAATATTACTTTACTAAAACTATCTTAGTATATTTAGACATTCAATGCAATAATGTATCCTGGCAATGTTTGAAGGGTAAGTTATAAAGACTTCTTAATAAAGAATAAAACATTTTTTTACAGAACGAGAATAGAATTCACATTGCCAGTTGACGTGATTGACCAATTCCTTATGTTATTTCTTCACCTCTTGTAGATCCTGACTTTACTGTAAATGCACCAAAATGCCAAAGGTGTCATGTTAAAGTGTTTGGCCTCTTGAATCTTGGGTTCCTCAAAAGTTTTAAGTGGAAAATTAACATTATTACATTGTACATTATAACTTCTATTAATGAGATTTGTACTCTGAAGGCCAATATGTCTGACCCATACATACTTTTATCATTTTTATATAGGAATATAATTTATAGAGGAGTCAAGTAGTTGTATGAACTACAAACTCCTTTGTGCTTTTGCACAGTGTGCCAGTGATTTTCTTTGGTGCTCACATTCCTTTTGCATTACCTTTACCTGTTGTTGTTTGATTATAAATGTTATACTTCATGAAAGATATTTGTCCTTATCCAGTTTACATACACATGACATATATAAACAAAAAAATTTGATGAGAATTAGTTACAAGCCGAATTAACCATTGCAACTTGAAGCAGGACAGGCAACTTAGCGGCGAGGCATGTACGCCTAGAGAATCCAGCTCAGCCTGTGAAGTACCAAGGAGTTGTTAGTGGCATCAAGGACTCGTACGGGTTCATCGAGAGAGCAGATGTGGTGGATGAGATCTTCTTCCACTTTTCGGAGGCCAAAGGCATCACTGGAGGCCTCAAACTCGGGGATGATGTTGAATTCTACATTCAGACTCGTAATGTAAGTGGAGTGTGGGGCTTAGGTTGAGCTCTTGCTTAACTGGTATTTTATGAAATGGGATATACCATATTCTAGTGGATTTATTTAGACAGTTTGTTGAAATCTAAAAAAACAGGAGGAAAGGCTTTATAAAATTGAAAATGGCACGTTCATTTCTGATTTATTATGAACACTACAGAAACAGAAGTTTTTTCTTAATATACTGTTTTCTCCTCAAAGGGCAAAGAAGTTGCAGCCAACATGGTGAAGCTGAACCCGGGTACTGTTGTGTTTGAAGACATCAACCAGGAGATGATCAAAGGTCAAGTACTCAAGCCCATTGAGAAGAACTCCCGCCTCTACCAGAAGGACCCCCTGGATGGACGCATCCGTTATAGGGGAAAAGACCGCTCAGAAGTATGTTGCTCAGCATTGGTTGTACTAATCCCTTCTTCAGTTGTGGTGTAAACGTTGGCTTTTGCTTTTCTCAAAATGCTGTTAGCTAGTGTTTTTATGTCTGTATATTTTTTATTTGTTTGTATTTTTTCCTTCACTCATTGACTTTGTATTTTGTAGGTGGAGGTGAAATTTGGAGAGCGTGACCAGAAGGGTGACTTCACCTTGCGCCATGGAGACTGGGTCCAGTTCAACATTGCAACAGATAGGAGAGATCACCTGCAGAAGGCCACAAATATCTCTCTGCTTGATGAAAGGTAAAAAATAGGAAATAAAAAGCTCGTGATTGGTGCAGATAGGAAACAGAGATCATTATTTTTTATGTACAGGGAAAGGGAGGGGAAGGTAAAAGTAATCCCATTTTTATCCCGCAGCTTCAAGGTGTCTGGCGAAAAGCGTGAACAGGGAGTGATCGTCGCTCTGAAAGAAGGCTTCGGCTTCATCAAGTGTGCTGATCGGGATGCTCGCATGTTTTTCCATTACAACGAACTCTTAGACCCAGAGCATGAGATCGCTATCAATGATGAAGTGGAATTTACTGTAGCTCAGGTATGTGACTGGATTTGGATCTTGTTTTTAATTTTGAAATTGGAAGATGAGAAATGTAAATTAATATGAAGAGAAGTATTGTAAATATAAAAGCCACATAGGTAAAGAATAAAGAAAATAAATGTGCTGTCCTTCAGGATACAACAAATCAGTCACCGAATCGCCAAAGTGCCATTCGCATCCAGAGTCTGAAGAAGGGCACTGTTAAGTTTGAGGTGTTGGTGAAAGAAGGACTCCAAGGACAAGTAAGTGTACATGATTGATGAGGTATATATTGTTATTTGAGAAATGATTACTTGTCGAAATTTATCGATTTAATTAAGTTGAGGTTTTCTTTGCTATTCAGGCATCAGATCCCTTGCTATATGTATATACAAATGAAAGATCACGGATATAGTAACATGATTCTCTCTTCCTTAGGTTACAGTGGAAGCTCCAGGTAGCCCTAGGAGCCCCCACAAGAACAGCCAGATGTTAACCACTGAAAAAATGCAGGAACCTGGAGTCATCTCATACACTTTAGACGGAGTGAAGCAGACTATAAACTACTATGCTAATAACTGTGATAAACCTTTGCAAAGTGGAGATAAGGTATGGAGCTTCAACCGTTGTTAGTAATATTTCTCAAGATGTGATGGATCAAGTGAGATTTATAATGTAATTGTTTATCATCGCATTTGAAGTCTTGATTTACTAAAGCTTTTTTCATCTCTGATGGCAGGTGGAATTCAGCATATATCAGGTAAAGCGAACCAAGGAGCTTGTGGCAATGGGGATTCGACTGGTGCGAGGCCAAGCATCTGTCCGCCCAACGGCCAATAACCTCACTTCTGCTGCCACCACTGGATTGTCTTTGCGCTCTAGCCAGACCAATGCCCCAAGGTAAACATGAGATTGAGTGATAGTGTTTATTTCCTTCCATAGATGATATTGTTTGTTTTTCTTCCTCGTCTTTGTCCTTTTTCGTTTTTTCTTTTCTATATTTCATCATTAGCACAAATATGACATTGCAGTTAGTTTCCATGAACTATGTGGCAGTGAATACATAAATAAGTGTAATATTTACTTAACCCATTGATGACTGAAATATGCCCTATCCAGTATGGTTTTGTTTTATTAACGCATTTTTACACGTTGATGGCTCCATAAGCTTAGTCACCAAGGAGTTAATCCATACATAATAGATGGTCTCTAATCACGTCATGACAGACTAGGCCCAAATGCTAAGTGGCAAGTATACATGCCAGGAACAGATGAGCCATGTAAACAGTTGCTCACTTGTATGGCAGGCTCTACCGCAGGCACTAAGGAGATTGTCCCTCAGAAATAGAGTAAAGTTTTTTTTTTTTTTTTAGCCTTACTTCCATAAGAATTATGCATGCACAGCCTAAAGTGTTGAAGGTTAACTACTAGGCCACGAAACCACACGTGTTTCCTCCATTACTTTTTTTATGAACTCTTACTATTATCATGATGATATCGTCACTGCTAAATTAATATCATTAAAACAGTAATAGTAGTAATGGAAGTTAAAAATCCTGAAAATACAAGAGATGGAGTGAGGTGAGGTTATTTAGCCCTGGTAATTGGTTTGTTGGTGGCTAACTACTTTTGGATCGATCTTTGTGTTGAAAAAATAGGAAAAGGCATATATGCACTGTAGATACACTCCCAGCATCAATGGATTAAGAATATATACATCTTGTTTTATTGCATTTTTCCTTTTCTTCAAACAAGAAGGTAAGAGAGAATAATATTAAATGCAGTGTTTTGAATAAAATAAATGCAGTTTATTATAGAATTATAGATCATATAGTTTTTGGACATATGAATTAGAAAATTAAAATATAAGATTTGAAGAGTATATTTTGTATATGAAACAAGTGTTAACCGGGTTTATACCATAATATTCGAAAAGACAAATTATTATTGAAGTTTTACATTTTTATGTAATCAAATATGTTTTTTTCAACAATGACTACCACACTTTGCAGCACACCAAGTAATGGGAATGTCACCAGCAACAGCAGTACTAGCATTAATGGCAAGAGCAACACCCCTGGCCCTCGTCCCTCTGCCACACTACACCAGGGCTTCGTAGCAGCTCTCAAGGACACCTTTGGTTTTATTGAGACCATATCTCACGACAAGGAGATCTTCTTCCACTTCAGGTACTTGTATAAACAGAGGATATCTGTGAATCTTGACAAGAATGATAGAACTTTCTGTGCATTTGTTCCGTAGAAAGAATAATAGAAATTGAAAATTAATTAGGATATAAAAAGAATCTGATGTTAGGGGACCATCCTTGGTGGAGGAAGGGTAGAGGGTGGAGTTAGCTAGCCTAGGATATCCGTACACAAATGAGGAAACTGCCAAATGACTGTTAGAGCCCACCTTGGGTTATTTCTTGGGAGGAGCAAGGGCATAAGTGGCAACAGGTAAATACGCATGCAGGTAATTAGTGCCAGGTACACCTGTATGGACTTTATCTTTGTTGCAATCTTGCATATGGCATTTGATAAGGACATAGGGAATAGGTATGAGCTTGTGGATATCCAAAGAAAACTTTTATAACAATATCAAAAAAAGGAAAATCAATGATTTATGATATATTTTGCAAGATTGTTTAAAAACAAAAAATGGAAGTTTATGTACATTTACACATGAAATATGCTTTCTGTCCAGAGTCCCTGGTGATATGCTGTAGCTTAAAAGTGGGTCTGTTTGTGTTACAAGTACAAAGTGCTAATGTTAAAAAATCCTTTGGCATTTATAAAGGTGCTCTTGCAATATTCCCATTGATAAATGAGTGTAAAATGAAGTGTCCATCGGCCATCGCTGGATGTGTGCCGCTTCCAGGGAGGATGCAATTTCTATGCTCAGCATCCTATTCTTGGCCACCATGACCAACAGTGGAAAGCTATTGATGATAATCATTATATGTAGGATTTACTTCGCTTTGGTGGTCGGTACCGTCCACCGTTGGTAAATATGTTTTGATTTAAAAATGGTGGTTTCGGTTGTATAGGGAACTGCAGTATGAAGGGCATCTTGGTGGAGGATTTTTCAAAAGTAAAATTACTAGTTAACCTATTAACGACGGGTGTCCCATATATGAGACACCCGAAAAAAAAAATTGCCGGGTGTCCCGCCAGTGTGACGCTGTATTGGGGCTTGCGCTCCGATGCAGCAGCTAATTTTGCTTGGGGAATTGAGGGCTCATGCCACCCCTATGGAGATTGGTTGAAATGATATATGAGAAGTGCCATTTTATGTTCTATGAGATGCCCAAAGAATCAATTAGTTATCATTTTATGATCAAATGACTGGAAGAAGATAGGCCTTGGCGTCCCTTATATCCTGTGGTATTTGTGTTTTAATAATAATAATAATAATAATAATAATAATAATAATGATAGTAATATTTGATGATGATGATGATGAGGAGGATGAAAATCAATTCAGACCACCAGTGCTATATATAACAGGTATTGTTTGATTGCTTTTACATAAAAGTTTTGGGATAGTGAATTGTTAAGAAAGAAAATGAACAAGCATTTCTCAGTCTCTATATGATTATAATCTCCTTTTCAGCAATGTTGAAGGTGATGCTAACAACCTTGAGCTTGGGCAAGAAGTGGAATATACCTTGTCATCCCGCACTGGACCTGGGGGCAAAGTGTCTGCGGAAAATGTGCGAACACTTGCCAAGGGAACTCTGCAGATGCCAAAGGTGAGTGGAGTGTATTTCTAAGACTTTATGTATAGATAAAAAAACAAGACTGTTGTGCTGTGGAGAGAATTTAAAGTAGGATTGCATTACAAATGTGGACAAAAGGAGAATCATGTCTTATTTTATATGTCAATTTTTTTTTTTTTTTTAAGATTCTGGGTGACATATTTGAAGGAACTGTTCTTCGATCAATGCGATCCATCAACCCAGACCAAGAAGAATACTCGGGCCTTGTGTGTGTAGGCAATGAAGGTATAGTTCTGAAATTTTAATTTTTATTTGGTTGTTTTAAAACTTTCATTTTCAATAAATTAATCCTGGTATCTGTTGAATTGTAAATATTTATTATGTACACACCAACAAGCACATATTCAGTCACTGCTAAGTGTTGTACATTGTATATTAAGATATTTTTGCACTAGGTAGTAGAGTTAATGACAAAATAATGTTGATCTTGAACAACTACCTGTTGCAGATGAGGGCTTAGAGCAGTATGAGTTCGGGATAACAGGTGTTGTCAACAAGCGTGAGTTACTTCAGCCCGGAGACCAGGTGACCTTCCAGCTGGATGAGTCAAGGAGAGCTGTCAGCATCAGGGCCATTCGCAAGAAGCTCATTGCGACTGTTGATGCTGTCAAGGGTAAGTTACTTTGACATATTTATTTTTCTATAAGCTCAGAGAAGGCTTTAATTCTGTATCCTGCTTACAAGTAATTGGTTCAGCTATATTCTTGTCTTCATTTATTTTTGCAGGACAATATGGTTTCCTGAACCATGAGACCGAGGAGGGGAAGAAGCTGTTCTTCCACCAGTCAGAAGTGAAAGACGGAACCATACTCAGTCCTGGGGATGAGGTGGAGTTTGTCATCATCACCAACCAGAAGACGGGCAAGTCATCTGCTTGCAGCATCTCGCGAATTATGTAAGTGCGGAATGGACTTTGTTGT
>NW_020870634.1:397842-417842 GCF_003789085.1 Penaeus vannamei | reverse complement strand
AACAGCCAATATCCACATGCATGGCGATTAGGAAGGGTGTCAAGTCCAATAAAACTCACTGTGTCTTCTTGATTGTGCCATGAATATACTCCTAATAGTATAAACAATTTAAGAGAATATGTGCTATAAAGTTAGAATGATAAACACCCCCTTTTCCCAATTAAGAGAATATTCATAATTGCCAAAGTATTAATGCATGCAACTGTGAATATTTGTAAGATGGGTTTCAATTTTACATATTCCTGGGGTAGCTTATGTAAGCATTCATCTCTGTCGGGCAAAGACCTCGCAGTCATGAATATTTGCAGGATGGGTGAGAGCCTTCGAAAGATCCATGAAGGGAGCTCGAGACTTCCTTGAGGGCGGAAAACTTTGCGTATGCTGAGTAGCCTTACTATGTGCATATCAGATCAATTATTATTATTATGATTATGATGATGATTATGGTTATCATTTTTTATTATTGTTATTTTTACCGTTGTCATAATTATTATTATTATTGTACAAGGATGCACCATCTTTTACAGGCCATATAGAAAGCTTTGGATCAGAATTTGTCTTAAGTTTATTTTTAATACTGAAGTTTCTAACATAGAACTCTCTCAAACATGGAAACCAAACCAGTGGAACTTTCTCGTACATCTATTATCATGATTATTATTATTTTTTGTTTTTATTTCTAGGATGAGATGGCTGGTTTTCAATATAGAGGACTGATCCTTTGTACTGTTCTTTTAATATGCTGCCCCAGAGCTGCTCTATATCGGTTAACAAATTCACGTGAATATTGGGCATACTTTGTACAAAAGGCAGTTTTGAGTCTGAATTTATTATTATTATTATTATTATTTTCCAGTTTCCTTTCATTTTATTTTATTATATTTTATTTTTTTCATGTGGCATTTTACATAATAATTAAAAACAAAAAACTTACACCAAAGCTTTTGTATAGTCATGATAGGCACCAGTATGAATGAAAGAAGATTGCTAGATGTGACTGACAGACATAAATCGGACATGTCTTTGTTGACTGTAAATGTAGACAAGACATGGGAAAGTTTACATTATTGGTCGCTTGTATTCCTAGTATAAATGAAAGAAGCAATGTGACTGATATAGATTTTTTTGGTTTATAATTTGTTATTTTTAATATTACAAATTTCCTTCATGTTGTACCATTTTAATCATCATTTTTGTTCTTATTAATAAAACCAAACACTATATATATATGTGGGTGCAGACTGTCTTCATGTTAAAATAAATCCAAGAAATGGAACAAAGTTACTCATGTAACAAAAATACAAAAAACAAAAAACAAAAAAAAAAGACAAAAAAAAAAAAAGTGTAATTCTAAGGTGAATAGAATTTTCTGCCCTGCAGGTGTAATGATATTAAAGTTGCATTGCTCTTTAGAAACTCTTAATCTCCTAACACCTGTGGAGTCGTAATAAGCTGCAGAGTAACAAAAATATAAAAAAAAAAACGACTTGGAAAATAAGTTTCCTGATCATGTTGACCATGATTACCTAAAAGGAAACTACATGTAAAAAAAAAAAAGCTCAAAATGACAAAATGCAAAAAAGTTAATTGTACGTGTGCTTTTGTATATTATCTTATTTCTAAGCTAATCACGCTAAGTGGCCTCTGTGCTTATGGTAACAGGAATGGAGACAATGCTGACAAAGTTTTTGTATCAAGCAACTCAAAAAAAGTAATAAAAATATGCAAATTTTGAAGTAGTTTTAATTTTCATCCTTTTTTTATTCGTTTTGTTGTGGGGAGTTATTTTTTTACACAGGTTTTCCTTTTGTATTCTCATTTTTTTCATATTTGTATAAGAATTATAATTCCACTGCCCCAATCCCATGCCCGTTGTTATTGTGGAGGGGCTTGAGATTAGGACTGAGGCCCAATATGGGGGATCACTCCTGCCCTGGACCTCAGCTCTCGCCTCAACTTATTTTGTATGGTCTTTTCTTCAACTTTTTTTTCCTTCTCGTCTTCATTCCCTTCTGTCCACATCCTTAAGTGCGAGAGCTGTGCTGAAAGGATGAAAGACTGGCTTTGTGTCAGTCTAATACTGTCCCCTCTCCCCGGATTATTCTCCTACTTTTCCAACAGTCTTCTCTATTTTTCCTTGAACATTTTTCCTATACCCTCCCCAGTGACAGATACACTAATTCACTCAATTGCCGTACCTCCTTAACCCTCCCCTTTCTACTAATTGCTTTAATTCACTTATTCCCCTTTTTTGCCATTTCACTACCATACTATCCTATAACGCTCTCTAAGATGTCTTTGACATTTAATACATTTTATTGTAATCTTTAACTCTTCTTTGCCCTCTTCAACGCAAGATGTTACCATATGTCACCAATATGACCTTTGATGTCCAGCACATTTATTTGTTTCAAACACCGAACAATTGTGTCAAGTCCTGAATGACCTTACTATTTTGTTTGCTTTTCCCTCGTTACCCTTTTCACTACCGTACTAACCTAAAACCTTTGACACCTATAGTATTTTGTCCTAATAACTGAATTTTTGTTTTCCCGTACTTTCCTTACCTGGGGACTTTGGCCACAAGCCTCACCCTATTGCAATATTTTGAATATGCCGTTAATGAACTTAGATGTTGATGAAGCAGAAATTCTTCAGTAAATAAAAAAAATAATATATATTCCACTGCTTGATTTTTTTTTTTTCTTTTTCAAGGAAAATGAAGATAGCAAGAAACAATCTTTCAATCGGATGAAATTTCAAAACCATAGCCAGTGTGTGCAATATGCTTATTTGTCAGCTATTGGAATTTTTACCATTAACTGTTGAATGTGTAATTGACCCATAGTCTTCAGTAAACATCTTGAGATGCTGGAAGAGGCCAACAGTTGCTTCATCCTTTTTGCAGACCCAATATGTAATATTTGTGGGCTCCATTGGCCATGTGATATGCTGTTGATGCCAGGAGTGTATGTATACATCCTTTGTACACTTTATATATATATATTTTTTGCTTATTTTTACTTATTTTTTTTTTACAGATGTTGCTTCATTAGTCTCCATTGAGTCATTTACTAGGCCTATCTAACAACACCTCTTTACCCATTTTCTCAGATTTTTAGGATTCTTTGTAATGTTGTTATATTATTTCTTCCTAAGTATTATAATGAAGACCCCTGTGTATAAAGAAAAGAAAAGAAAAGAAAAGAAAAAAAAAGGTACTTTGCACCAATTTGGTTGTGAGAATTGGTGTAACATTAATATGTTACAGTGTAGGAGTGTTGGAGTTGTGTAATGTGCTGGGGCAATAATGGAGCAGGGTGAGGGGCTGTGTTGAGGCAGGTCAGCGCAATCAGCATCTTTATTGAAGTTCGTTAGAAATTAGTAAATTTATTTAGAATGGGTTTTATCAACTTTATTCCCACTATTAATTCACTGCCACCTGATTTCTCGTTTCCATGAGCATACAGGAAATATTCTTTATAATGCTTTCATTAATGGCAATTATTACAATTGGCATGCTAATTATTTAATGTTATTAAAAATACCAATAGCAATGTAATCTTTAGTATTTCTGAAAATTAAGGAAAAGGTTGAATAGGTGAGATAGGCAGGATTGGTAATTGGCTTTGGTGACTAAGCACTTGTGTAGTTCTTTGTAAACATTAATAAATCTAAACTCTCAGTAAGCATGGCATACACGTAGATCACATCCTGGTATCAATGAGTTAACAAAAGAACCAAAGATAAGTGATTGGTCACGTTTTTGTTTGGGTAGTTTTTTTCTTGTTTTCATGATCACCGTCATCATTATACAAATGCCCTTTTTCTATTTTCTTGTGTATGACAGAAGTATATGAAAAATTTGTGGAAAATTGGTTGATTTTTTTTTCATCAATTTTGTAGAGGAGAAATGGTGTGTACATTTACATTTATCTATCTTGCTTTTGAAGTAAAATGCTTGAGATGTACATTTCAAAATTAATTTGAAGAAAGGAAAAATTACAAATCCAGCAACCTAGCAATGAAATATATAGATGAGAATAAACAGTCAAAATGGGGAGTATGAATGTTCTTGTAATCTTACAAACCTTTTCTTTTTTATATATTGATTTAGAAGCAAGATTGTGCAACAAGGATATGTACTTTGAGATGCAATTCATTTTTTATACCGAGGCAAGTAAGGATCCACCAAGTCCAGTGGTTGCTGTCAAATTTTGTAGTTATTATTGAAGATTCAAACTGATGTCAATTAAGAGCCAAGGGTGCAGTTTGCTCAGCTGCTTATTCTTGTTCATCTGACTGTTGGCTCTCTTATTGCAGGTTATTAATCTAAACCCTCCATTTTCAGTCAATGTGTAGCATTTTTATCTGCTCTTGCAGGAGAAAAACTGGTCTTGGAGAATGTATAAATCACTAATTTATGAAAGCTTTACCATGATTGTAGAAGGTAAAGAATTTTGTTCTTCCTATACAGAATATCACTTGTAGCTTTTAGCGCAACATTCAGCTTCTAGATACTTTGATATCTAAGGTAGAAAACCCATGGACTAAGTCCTTAATATACTTAGTGAGATTTACCATGATACTTATTTTGGAGTATTAATGAGTTAGCATTACTATTTAGCTGTGACTATTTGTCTTGTGAATATATTGATACAATTCGTATTGTAAAGATGAGTGAATTTGTTTCTAAGGCCAGTAAAGAGCCTTTGTAAGTCACACTGATTTCCCTGGGTAGATTATACTTAAAGCCATAAGTGTGGCTTTACAGCTTTCTGGAAAATGGGTTTTCATACATAAAGGAATAATCTTTTAGTTTGCTTGTATGACTGGGTAATATTGCTGGAAGGGTAAGAATAATAGTATCTGGATTATATAACTGATGGTAATCCATCTCCAACTGCCTTTAGAATTACATTGAGATAACAAAAATTTAAATTGTTATACATGCTTGATCAGATATTAATAAAACAAGATAACATTTGTGGGACACAGGTTTACAGTGAAAGATGCATTTACTTACTCTCCTTATAAAATGATGGGATAATTAAGCTTTGCAACAAAGTTTAATGGAAGATGATTATTTCATGATTATTGCGGTTAGCAAAATAAATGAAACAATTGTAGAGACTACTACTTTTCACTATATATACACCCAACAAAAATTAATCTTGTAAGACTTCAAAACTTTTAAGGTTTCCAAAAAACTTTTAATAAAAGGATACATATTTATTACAAAAGGGTAAACTGAACATGATGTGCAATGCTGTACGTTTAATGTACGAGCTATTCCACAAAAAACTTACAGTCCTTTTTTAAAGATACTTTAGCTCAAATACACATGAAAAGCAGTTCAGCTAACACTTTGCAATATACGGTTGAGCTTCTGGAAGCCACTGAGAAAGGTGACCATTCAAGTTCCTATATATTCTCCCAATTGAGAAACAAGCAACCTTCAGGGGGGTAAGGGGGGGGAGGGGGGAATCAAAAGACTATACCTGTACATGCACTTGGTAAAATGAAAAAAATATACATGTATTTAAAAAGATATATTGACAAAAAAAGAAAGAAAAAAACAAACTAGTACATGGAAATTTACATTTATATATAATTATGACATCCTAATTTTTAAATGCTTGATTCAGGGTCGTCAAATAAAAGATAAAGATTTACAAGGATTCTCAGTGGCTTGAAGACACTCCCCCAAGCAGAGTTCCTCTCAGAGCTGGTACATACTCTCAAGCTCCAAGTTCCTAAAGAACTTGTATCAAGCGGTTGTACGTACATACATACAAATCAATATAAAAAATCACACTTAGAATATGAAACACTGAAGTTGCTATGACTTGGAGAGTGGTTTACTTTATCTAATAATGGTCAATAACTGACATTTTACTGGAAGATGTTCGGACAGAAAGCAGTTTGTTTAATTTAAAATAAATTCAAGTAGAAAATCTAACTACATGTGACAAAAAGGTGGTTTGCTTTCTTGCTAGATGAACTGCGCAGTTGTCTGGTCTAAATGCTGCACTCCATGTGACTTGCAGATACAACAGTCTAGTTACCAAATGAACCATAAAACAACTGGCATTTGGTCACGGTCACAGTACAGTCAGCAAAATGTTCAGTAATGCAGTCATGAAAAGATAGACAGAGAAAAAGGCATGTGTCAAACTAATAATTGCAATAATTCAGATAGGATTTTTTGACTACAGCAAATAAAACATGAACGTATTGGAACATAGGAATACAAGAACAACTTATAATATTAACAAATAATAATAATTATACAATAGCAATGAAAAGTATTATCCTTCGGACATGATTTTATTAGTCCAACGCAGTCAAGGTTTGCTGGCCCCTGCCCAAAACCAGAGCCATTACATCATACAAATGCTTTACTTTGAATAAAGAATATATACTATATCTGCTCATGGCAACATCTACTAGTCTTAAAAGCAAGAACATCCTGGCTTTAAAGCCACCTCTGAAATATAAATATTCCCAGGAAGGGGCACCTGACATTGTAACAATCTAACAATGCAGACTTTAACATAAAAATAGTCAATTCCCTCTCTTCCTCTTTGATACATATGTAAAAACAAAAGGATTTTCTTTCCAGAATAGAGCTACAAGGTTAAATGACATAGCATAAATCCATATTCAACTTATCTAGAACTACAACTTCGTCGGAAGTTGGACAAAATCATCTCCCCAGTCAATACTAAGAAACATTATGCTGGGCTCTAGCATCACTGGCATAAAGAAATTCCTGTCTGCAGTTATGATCCCCGTTACCTCACTCCACTTCCCCTCCACCACATATTCTATTAGTATGTATAGCCCACATGTAACTATAGTATATTCACTCATAATGGTGAAGTGGAGGCAAACTACATAAACACTTTCCTTTCAAAGAGCTGGGAACTTAAAAGTTTACACTTCATCTGGTAACAATGGGCCCCAGGATTAACAGATACAGCAAAAATCTTGGAGGTGAAGGGAAAGGAGCCAGTATGATTATTGGCCTCCTGGTAGCACTCGGGCAGACTGCATTGTTCATCCCATTCTCATCTCAATAACATCACTCTGCAAGGAAAGGGAAAGAGGAGGTTAAACCACAAGTCACAGATGGGTCATACTCAAAGCTGATGCGCAATGGCCCCATGGGGAGGGAGGAGGAGGAGAGAGAGGAAAGAAGAGAGAGAGAGAGAGAGAGAGAGAGAGAAGAGAGAGAGAGAGAGAGAGAGAGAGAGAGAGAGAGAAAAGAAAGAGAGAGAGAGAGAGAGAGAGAGAGAGAGAGAGAGAGAGAAAGAAGAGAGAGAGAGAGAGAGAGAAAAGAGAGAGAGAGAGAGGAGAGAGAGAGAGAGAGAGAGAGAGAGAGAGAGAGAGAGAGAGAGAGAGAGAGAGAGAGAGAGAGAGAGAGAGAGAGAAAGAAAGAGAGAAAAGAGAGAGAGAGTAGAGAGTAGAGAGAGAGAGTAGAGAGAGATAAAAGAGAGAGAGAGATGAGAGATAGAGTAGAAAAGAGAAGAGAATGAGTAGGAAATAAGAGAAGAGAGAGGAGAGAGAGCAGAGAGATAAAAGTAAAAGACGTAGATGAGAGAGAGGAGAGAGATACATAGATAAGATGAAGAATGAAGAAGGTAAGCAGAGAGTTAGAGGAAGAAAGAGGAAATAGAGAGGATGAAGAGAGAGAGGAGAAAAGTATAGAAGAGAGAAGAGAGAGAGAGAAAAGAGAGAGAGGAGAGAGAGAAGAGAGAGAGAGAGATGAGAGAGAGAGAGAGAGAGAGAGAGCAAGAGAGAGAGAAGAGAAGAGAAAGAGAGAGAAGAGAGCAGAAAGCAAAGGATGGAGAGAGAGAGGAGAGGAGAGAAAGAAAGAAGAGAGAAGAGAGAGAGAAAGAGAAAAGAAAGATGAGAGAGATGAGTGAGGAGGAGGAGAGAGAGAAAACGGACGTTCAGGGTCGGATTAGTAAGGTCGAAAGGTGCAGAGAGGAGTCGCGGCATCGACATGAAGCGACCTCGGGAACATAACCCCAACAGACGGGGAGCATCGAATTGGAGAGGTAGAGATTTTCGAGGAGAGAGTGGACTACCGCAGAGAGTAGAATAGACGAGTAGGTAGATTGACGAGTGAGTAGGAGAAATTAATTGATGGGACCAGCAAGGCGGGGCCACGATAGCGGAAGATGTAAATAACGTCAGAAACTGTCACTAAATTAGCAAGGCTAGAGTTAGAAGAGGTGAAGAGAGAGCAGAGAGAGGAGGGAGAGAAGGTTAAGAAGACCAGGCTAAAGAGACGAAGAGAAGAGAGAGAGGAGAGGAGAGAGGAGTTGATGTGATGGGAGAGGGATTAAGGAGAGTATAAAGAGATAAGAGAGATTGACGAGAAGTGGCGGAGAGCGAGGAAGCAGAGAGAACGCGATTGAATTAAGAAGAAGAAAAAGTATGAGAAGAGTGTAGAGAGCAAAGAGGCTTGATCGAGTAAAATGATAGATGATAGCAAGAAGAGTGAGAGAGAATGAGCGATGAAAAATAGACATGTAAAGAAGACTGATGAGAGAAGAGTAGACTGAGAAGAGATGATGGCGAAAAAGAAGAAGAATAGAGAGAGAGAAAGATGAGAAGCGAGAAATAGAAGAAGAATAGAGAGAGAGAGATGAGTAGTAGGCGATGAAAAGAAGATAGGAAGAGAGAGAGGAGAGAGAGAGCGAGAAAATGAAGAAGAAAGAGCAACTAGAGAAGAGAGCGAGAAAAGGGAGAAGAAGAATAAGGAGAGGAGAGAGAGAGAGCGAGAAAAGTATAGATTAGTATGAGAGAGAGAGTAGAGAGGAGATCCGTCGTGATGATAATAGAAGAAGAATGAAGAGAGATGAGAACGGTTAAGGAGAGCGAGTATAAAGAAATATAGAGCAGGAGAGAGAGAGGAGAGAAGCGAGAAAGCAAGTAAGTAGTAAAGAGAATGAGAGAGAGAAGAGAGCGTTATTTGAGTATAGATATGGAAGAGATAGGAGAGAGATGTAGATGAGAGTCCAGATAAAGAATGACGAAGCTATAGTAGCAGAGTAGAGACGAGGAGCCGATGAATAGAGTAACAGAGAAGAGAGAGAGAGAGAGAGATGAAAATGATGAGAGAGAGAAAAAGAGAGGAGAAGATAAAAGAACAAGAGAGAATGATGAGAGATGAGGAAGAGCAGAGAGAGAGGAGAGAGAGAGAGAGAGAGAGAGAGAGATGAGAGAGAGATGAGTAGATGAGAGAGAGGAGAGAAGAGAAAATAAAAAAGAAATGAGAGAAAAGAAAGTGTGAGAGAGTAGTAAGAAGTAGAGCATGAGTGAGAGAGAGAGATGTGATAGATGATGTAGTAGATTGAGAGAAGAGTAGATGAGAGAGAGAGGAGAGAGGAGTAGTAGAAAGAAAGTAGAAAGAGAAGAGAGGAGATCAGTAAGAGAGAGAGAGAAGAGAGAGTATTGTGAGAGAGAGGAGAGAAAACATAAGATTAATGAAAGAAATGAAAGAGAAGAAAGAGAAATGAGTTTAGAGAGAGAGTATTGAGATTGAGAGTAGAGAGAGATGAGAAGAAAGAGAAGAAAGTGTAGAGAAGTAGAGAGAGTAGAGAGAGAGGAAGAAAGAAAAGGAAAGAGAGAGAGGAGAGAGAGAGACGTAAGAAAGAAAAGAGAGAGAGAGAGAGAAAAGAAAGATGAAGATGAGGAGAGAGAGTAGAAAAGAAAAGAGAGAGGAGAGAGGAGAGAGAGAATAGACGAGATGATGTAGTAGCAGTGAGCAGAGAGAGGAGATATAGTTATTAGAGAGAGGAAGAGAGATGAGATGAGAGAGATGAGAAAGTAGAGAGGAGAGAGAAGAGAGTATATGAAGAGAAGAGAGAAGAGAATATGAGAGCATAGAGATGTAGAGAGGTAGAGAGAATAGTAGAGGAAGAGAGTATTAGATGAAGTAGAGAGAAAGTAGAGAAAGAGGAGAGAAGATATAGGAGAAGAGAGAGAATTATCGAGAGAAGAAGAATAGAGAAGAGAGAGAATAAGAAGCATGAGAGAATAGAAGAGAATGAGAACATGAATAATGCTATATACGAATATAATGAGAGATTAGAATCACGGAAGAAGAGTATATGTAAGAGAAGAGTTGAGAGAGAGAATAAGAAGAAGAGTAGAAGAGAAAAGAGAGCAAAAGAGAGAGAGGATAAAGAGAGAGCAGAGAGAGAAAAGAGAGTAGATGCTAGAGAAAAAGAGAGAGAGAGAAAAAAGAAGAGAGGAGAGACTGAAAGTAGAAGAGAGGCAGAAAAGAGAGAGAGAGAAGAGAAAAGAGAGAGATGAGAAGAGAGAGAGAGAAAGACGAAGAGAAGAGATAGAGGAGAGAGAGAGATGAGAGAAGAGACGAGGACAGGTATGAGAGAGAAAGCTAGTAGAGAGAGAGATGAGAGATATTTAAGATTGAGATGTATTTAGAGTATTTTTAATGATGTCCATGATGCAGATATGTCATGAAGTATGAGAGGAGAAGGAGATGAGTAGGTATGAGAAGATATGAAGCTAGTATAGAGAGAGAGAGTATGCAAGAGAGAAGAGAGGAAGAAGAGCATGAGGAGAGAAGCTAGAGAGAGAAGAGCTATAGAGAGAGAGAGATGAAGACGAGATGAGACAGATGAGAGAGAGAGAAGTAGAGAAAGAAAATTAAAATAGAAAGAAGATTGAGTTAGGAAAGAATAAAAATGGAAAAATTTTAAATAGAAAAAAAGGGAAATAAAAAATAGTTGATAAGAGAGAAAAGAGAGAGAGAGAGATAAAGTAGGAGAGAGAGAGAAAAGAGAGAGTAGAGAAGAGAAGAGAAAAGTAGAGTATGAAGAGAGAGAGTGAGTTGAATGTTGGGTGTGGCTGGTGTGATGTAACATGTACATTCCAATATATGTGTGTGTACGCCAGTATCTGCATGTGTTTGTGCACTTGTGCGTAAATGTGGTGTGTGCATGTGTGCGCCTGGGTTTGTGTGTCTGGGTGTATGTGTGGTGTGTGTGCATTCTGGGTGTATTGTCTGGATGTATGTGTGTGTGTGTGTGTGTGTTTGTGTGGTGTTGTGTGTGTGTGTGGTGTGTGTGTGTGTGTGTGTGTGTTGTGTGCATCCTGGTGTATGTCGTGTTTGTGTGTGTGTGTGCATCTGGGTGTATGTGTGTATGTAAGGTGTGTGGTGCAGTGTATGTGTTGGTGTGTTGCATCTGGGTGTATTGTGTCTGGATGTATGTGGTGTGTGTGTGTGTGTGTATGTGTTGTGTGTGTGTGAGTGTGGTGTATGTGTGTGTGTGTTGTGTGTGTGTGTGTTGTGTTTGTGGTGTGTGTGTGTCTGGTGTATGTATGTGGTGTGGCATGTAAAGTGTGCATTGGTGTGTGTGTGTGTGCATGTGTGTGCATCTGGATGCTGGTGTGTGGTTGTGTGTGCATTGGTGTGTGTGCATCTGGATGTGTGTGTGGTGTGTGTGCATGTGTGTGCTATCTGTGGATGTGTGTGTGGTGATGTGTGCATGTGTGTGCATCTGGATGCGCCGCCTCTGGTGTGTGTGCATGTGCTGTGTGTGTGTGTGTGCAAGTTGTGCAATCTTGGCGTGTTTGTGGTGTGTGGTAACGTTAGCAGTCTGGGTGTGTGCCTGTGTGCATCTGTGTTGTCGTGTGTGTGTGTGTTGTGCAATGTTGTTCATCCCGTCCTGGGTGTGTCCGTGTGGTGCATTCGTGTGTGTGCATCTAGGTAGTGTGTGTGTGTGTCATGTGTGTGATTGTGTGTGGCAACTGGTTGTGTGTGTGTGTGCTTGTGTGATCTGGATGTGTGTGTTGTCGCTGTGTGCACTGTGTGTGCATGGTACCCTGGATGTATGTGGCTGTGTCATTGTTGCGGCATCTACTTGCTTATGTGCCATGTGTTTCCGTATTTAAATCTCGATAATTCGCTTTCTCTTTACTAGTTATATCGATCACCACAGCAGATGAATGTGAGCATTATATATTTATATCTCACTTCTAAAAGAAGAAAAGATGAACATATACTACCCTGTTGCTCAAACTCATCCATCCAATAGCACTTTAAAAATTCTAGACTTTTTAGCAAAGAAAAAAAAGTAACAAACATGTATCCCTATATCAAATGCGTAAATAAACAAACAAGTACGTGAAGTGAAAATATTATACGCGTGCGCAGCGATTGGTGATTTACCTTTACAAAAGGGTACACTTAGGCTTCTTCTTCTTCTTGACAGCTAAGGCAGCCCTTGTTGCCGTCTCGAAAACTTCCCGCACACCCTCCTTGGTCTTGGCAGAGCACTCCAGATAAGCAAATGCATTTATCTTCTCGGCCATGTTACGACCCTCTTCAGGCTTTACCGGCTCCTGCTTCATTTTCAATAGTTCTTTAATAGTTGGAGCGTCATTCCTTAGATCCTGGGGGGGAAATGGACGGTCATTAAGTACTAGTAGTGACAAAACAGATTAAAGAACTATCTAAATGGCCAAGGTTAACAAGTAATGTTTGTTATCTGTCGAAATATTTCACCCCCCTTCTAACTGCTTTTCTTATTTACTTCTTTGATGATTTACTTAAAACTAGGGTGGTATTTTCACCATGTAATAATTTCCCAGCAATAACAAACTTAAAATCTAAGTCTTTCACAACACCAAATTAAAATCCAAGTACCGTGTCAAAGCCACACCAAGAACACTGTATGATCTGTTCACCTACCTTTTTGTTTCCAACAAGGATAATAGGAACATTTGGACAGAAGTGTTTAACTTCGGGCGTCCATTTTTCTGGAATATTTTCTAACGAGTCCGGAGAGTCAATAGAGAAACACATGAGTATGACATCTGTGTCGGGGTAGGACAGAGGCCTCAATCTGTCGTAGTCCTCCTGACCTGCTGTGTCCCATAACGCTAGTTCCACCTGCGGAGGCAAGGTAAGAGGAAAGATTAAGAACTGTTTTGGTTGACACACGCACACACAAACACACAACAGCCTTTCAACTAACCATTTATTTTTCTTTTCTTTTTTCAATTATCTTTATATTGCCAACAAAAGACAAATGGAAAAACAAAGCTCTTAACCCTACTGTGCATTATGTAATGTTTTGCATCAAAAAGAGATAACAATATTGAAGTACATAATCTAAATATTCTTCAAAAACTAGTTTGTTTATTTACTCCCCCAATTTTGAGAAAACATCTTTCCTGGGAGAAGGGAGTGAGTGCTAAATCTAAAAGTTAGTGCACAATATCTAAATAAAAAAAAAGAAAAAAAGAAATCTGCCGTAAACACAAAGTGCAAACTCGCAAAAGTTACTTTACTGAACGTCTGAATAATATGAAACTTACCTGTTTTCCGTCAACTTCAATATCTGCTACATAATTCTCAAATACTGTGGGCACGTAGACCTCAGGGAACTGGTCTTTGGAGAATACTATGAGGAGACATGTTTTACCACAGGCACCATCACCTACAATTACTAGCTTTTTCCTAATGGCCGCCATGGATTCTGCAAGGCAAGAGAAAGACAAGATTTATGGTTGATCAAGAAATGAAATGGACATGCACTTGATATGTTCCAAAACTGTCAAGTCTACTTCACAAAATTCACAAAAATATTACTTGTTCATTTTTGCCCTTTCCCTTGCTCCCTTTCCAAGGAAGCACCAAGTGGTTTCATCCATACAAACCATTTCTCTCTTTAGCTAAAAAAAAATAATAAAAAAAATATATAGATATATATGGACAACTGACATATGCCACGACACACAGCGCACATATGGATTCATGCTTAAATCGTTAACCCCTCTGTACAGTGCGCATTACTGGATTCATCTACGTACTCACGTGTTGGGTTATATGTCCCTATAGATCTCTGTTCATCATACAAACTAGAAGTCCATAAATTTGTGACCCTCAACCATGGGGCATCTTCCATCATGCTCTGTGAATCCAACAAGTGGCAGAGAGTAGTAAACTGATTGGCAATGCCTTATTCAAGCTTCTTGATGAATCTGGACTAATGATTTTAACCAATCACTTTGAATATAAACGGGTATAACCAACTACTAGAATCCAGTGTCGTAAGTTTTGCAATAACACCGAACTGCACATGAGGTGATACAGCCCATACAAAGGCATAAAATCATCTAAAGTAAAGCCTCTCATTTGGTGAACTAACTTGTATTTAGCGAATTTCACCAATGACTATCATGGATTGTCCAAAACAAATTTAGCGTTTGGAGACAAATTATCATCATTTTAATTAAATCTGAGTCCCCCCTCCCCATCATCACGAAACGATGTCACAGAATATGAAACGCAAAGAAAATGTGTCCTGTCCTTTGTTTCATAAGCATCTTATGCAAAATTTGTTCATAAGTAAGTTGCCGATATGGCATCAAAGACATACAAGCTGTACATCGAGGGGGAGGGGGTATTAAGCAACTTGATATGGACACAGGTAAATATCCAAGCAAAAAGAAGTGCCAATATCACACAATAATAATAATGATAATAATAAAAACAGCAGCAGCTTCAAAGATAATTTCTCTCCCAGTCTCCGTAAATAAAGTATCTAAACCAGAAAACCACTATTTACTCTCCTTTCGTTCACATCATGGTATTTCAGAGTGAAATTGTGGCAAGTCTGCTGTCTCCAGTAAAAAAAATTCTTTCCATTTGTTTAATTATCTGCAATTAGGAAGCCTTTGGAGTACCACTTATTTGCCAAATACAAGGCTTCACTGTATGCAGTTATTAAAGATTCTATTGTAAAATCTAGCAATCACTTTCATGGTGCACCCTGCTGTTTGAGTAAATCCTTTTATTTTATCAACATTACTTCCTAACCCTATCTTAAACTGAATCAGCTTTACGAATATAACAAAGAATTTCACATGGTCTCTAAGCGGCAACTACCAGCTTTGGAACAAATACAAGAATAAAGATTTTCATCATCATTTTGACAAAATGTAAGTGGACAAAGCATTATCTTAACCCCATGAAAAAGAATGCCCTAAAGTAAAAAGAAAGTACCTAAAATGCTCGACATATCCACCGACAGATAATAGGCAATACTAAGGCTTCCTTCTTTTGTATCAGTGTCACTGAAAAATGAAAATATTCCTGACTGCCCAAAACTAAATCCAATATCTTTAATTCCATTACTGTTCCTTTCACTGACTTTTTTTCCTTTAAAGTCAAGTAGATGATAAAGGCATCATTTGAATACAAAAGGTAACGGAATAAAATAAAAACCATAAAATCAAAATAATAAAAGCACAGAAAAACAATAAGCCTGTCGACAAACAAACCTAAGTCATCAAACAGACTTTCCTCAATCAAAAAGAAAATTATTCTTTGAAAATACCACTTTTCTACAAGGATCAACATGATTTTTTTCAGTACATAAACATTAATTTGCAGTTATTTGCATCTTTTAAAAGCAGCAAACCATTTTCAAGATCACAACTGTCACCACATATGGTAATTTAAGGGCATACAAAATCTACCTCTTACTGTCTCTGAACTGGTTCATGTTTTGCAAAGGCAAAAGAGCACCACAAATTTTAGGATGAACAGATGTCACAGAACATAGCAAATTTCAAATAAAGCTACAAAGATAATCATTTCTTTTTCTTTTTCAACCACAGTATGTTTTTTAAGCATATAATCTGTCACCATCATGATGGATTTCAAATGGTAGGCCTTCCATCAGAAATCACAGCTTGTTGATCTGAACACTCAATAAAAATATAAGAAAAAAGTCACAATTTGTAAGCCAGAGTACATAGCCTCAAAACATCAGGCAAACCCAGAACTGATCCTTAACCTAGGACAAAATAAGTCTACGTCCATTCTAAAAAATCCAGAGGGACTTGATCGTCTATAATCCAATGTGAGGAAAAACGTCTTGTAACAAACCCAAAATCCCCTTGCCCAATAATGCCTCGAGGATAATGCGTTCTGGCCTGAAGTGGGAGGTTTTCCAGAACCCGAGTACCGCACTTCCAGGATTGGGCGATGGGAAGGACTGGCTTACTGCAGTGACACCATACAAGTTTCATAAAGAATCAACCCCATTGAACCAGTCACCGATGCCCCGCCCACCCTCTGAACAAGTGGTATGACAGATTCATACTGACTGGTTAATAGAGCATGAATTTTTGCAAGACAATATTCAATATTTTACAATATAAAGCAAGCAAAGCATGTCAGATTTGGAAATGCTGGAGCCTCGTATCCTTTTAAAAACATCTTCCTACGTTTCAAATCTACTAGAACTTTCTACTGTGAGAACAAAGCAAATTTAAATTCTTACAATAAATATAGAAATATTCTTAAAATACCTAACCAACAAAGCAAGTTCAACTTCTTACAATATATATATAAATATATATTGTCACCCTTTTCCAGTGTTAAAAGGCCACTCTGATCACAGGAGCTCAGGACAAACTCTCTTTGTAGTCTTTGTTAAAGTTGGGCTTAATCAACTGTATCTCATTTTCTGCCATATCACATGTGCAAGTTCATGACTGAATTTTAAATCTTACAGAGCTAGAAGATATTTTTTATGCATCAGAAAGCAGACTCTCTGTAAAGTAAGAATTTCTGATCAAATCACCGTCAACATTTCTCGAACTATTCAAGTCAAATACCTATCACCTGGTTATAAAAGCATTACCGGTACACAGAATATCAAGAACTGAAATTTTAAAACCCCTAACTTCACTTTTCTTTCCAAAAATCCTTTAGTATGAAGAGTAGGTAAGGCTTTTTCATCATAACCAACAAACGTACAAACCGAAGTTCACCATTCACTGATAAGGCTGCTTAATACCTGCTATATATTCAGCATCTCCACCCCACCCACCTACAAGCCCCTGATCAATCAATGGGTGGGGCCTGTGACTATGACTGGCAGAGTGAGTCTACTTTATGCTCCAATGTGAAACAATTCTGTAACACCAAGGTAAGGGGGAGAAAACGGTGTATGTTTATCTATTTACCACAAATAAAATTGGAGAAGCAAACTATTCTATCCTAGTACCAAGAGAAGCAATTTTCTCATACTGAACCAGAAGGAAAACTAGTGTTCACCCAACTGTTCACAAAATACTGGTTTAAACAAGTATTCTACAGTAAACTGGGTATACCCAATAAGGCTTCTTTACTTTACAGATGTTGAACAAAGATACCAATATAACCAATTTCTCTGGGCTTCACTGATGCAACCTCCAAATTTGCCTGCTAGATAAATTGCCGTAAACGATGCACATATGGAACACTTGCTTACAAATTCTTTTCCTACAATGGCCACTGCTTGACTGAAAACCAGAAAATACATGCCAATAGCAGTCAGCTTTTGAAACTGGCTATTCTCTTGAAACCATATTGATTGAATCTTGCTGTAAGCTACGGTTGAAGACCTACATTCACAAATCCAACAAAATAATGAAGCGTATGTATGAGTATGAGTACAGAGGCTTTGTAACTTTTACTAGAAGGAAGCATATTGCTTTTGGTAGTCCAGTCCTCAAGTGCTTACATGATCAAAATGCATCAAGATCTTAAAGGCACTGCAATCATATTCAAAATACAGACCATTATAAACATTAATCCTTTACAACAGAGAAAAGCCTACTTCATGTTATCCGTAAATAATAATAATAATAAAAAGAAATTCCCACACACCGTCAGCACAAGCACAAACAAAACCACATTCCACTTTACCTTCCCAAACCCTAAACAAACTCCCAAACAAACCTAATAACCAAGGGGCGGAACCTGAAACCGGTGACAGCACAAACGTCAAAGACGGCCGAATCTCTTGGGAAAACAAGTGGAAAAAAACAAAGAAAGTAAGCCCCTCCCCTTTTCCCTATTTCCTCATTCATCCAGCAAAATAACAAACTAAGAGAAGGAGCATGAGAAAATAGCAACACAAATAATAACAATGAACAGCTGATCCAGAGTATGGCTTCACCACAACACAACACATGGAGAACAACAACACAAAAAAGGCCTTTCTCAACGCTGAAATGGGACCCTCCAGACAACCCGCCGCCCACCTAGCACACGCGCTTTCAATCCCTCGGCTTGGGCACGCAAATCCCCGGACAAAACCCGTGACCTAGATTTTCCCCCCTGTAGTCCTATCCCCTTCGGAATGCCACTCCCTCCCGGAACAAAACAAACTCGCCGCACTTCCCCTCGCTCGGAACAACAACACGAGTGCTTCGGGGGGAGTTTCACCTCCAAACAGAATTCGGAAAAGACAAGAACACCTCTGACGGATTATTCGCAGGTTCCCTCGCGTCAGGAGAGCCACAAAGTCGTTCCATTGGGAGCCTGGAGGACCCGATCTCTCTCCTCCTCCGGGAAAAGCCCAATTCCACAGCACCCTGGCGTCCTCGCACGGAATAGAAGAGCAAAATAACCAAATCCTCTTTTCCCTCCGTGTTGGAAAAGTCCCAGAACGAGGTCCCTTTCCAGCTGATTCACGGGTTATCGACGTCCGCTGAGAATCGCGACTCCAACCCACGGCCATTTCGACGTCAAATCCACGAAAAAAAAAACACTCGGGGGGAAAAAGACGTAAAAAACCGGGGATATCGGGAGCGAAAACAAAAGCGCTGGGACGAGACGGGAGCCAGAAGAAGCTGCCGAGGGTAACGCCTTCTCCGCCCTCGAAAATCCCCCGATTTTGCCTCCCAAACTCCCCCTTCGGGAGGCTCTCCTACCGGTCTAGGGGCGTCGCGAGGACTGAGGGGGATCGCGGGGGACTGGGACTCCTCCCGAAGGCGCCGAGAGGGCTTCCCGAGCGGCCGCCGAGCCTCCGAAAAACGACCGAGGGAGGAACAAACGGCTCTAACGGACTCCTCTCGCTCGCCCTCGCCCTCTTCGACGCCCTTTTCCTCCGTCGAGCGGCCCTCCCGCCCCTCCAATCGCACGCCCGATCCTCCGGCAGACACTCCCGTCGCCCCCGAGCCGCGGTGCGAGGCGGCCGAAGGGCTCAAGGACTAGTTATTACCTCACGAAGGGCACGAAGTGGGAGACGAGCCAGGGTCCAAGATGGCTGCCGGGCCACACCTTAAGGCCAAGAGGAGAGGAATGCGTGACGTCACTCGCGCCGCGACCACAAGCCTCCGATTCGGAAACAAGTGACGATCGCGCGGGGGCCCGGGGAGGGGGAGGGAGGGAGGGGGAGGGATGGAGGGGGGGAGGTGGAGACGCGTTCGAGTTTGATGAACGCGACGACCCAATTGGGGGAAGGGGAGGGGCGGGAGGGTGCAGGAGGTGGATAGGAAGGGGAGGTAGATAGGTAGGTGACTAAGAGGGGGATGGTGGATTGGTGATAGGGAGGAGGGGGGGGGGTGGAGAGGGATGAGCCACTGCGTTCGAGTCCGGGTGAATTTGGGGTTTCTATATTTCATTCTGAAATTGGGTGTTTTGGAGGGTCTTGGGACAATGAATGAAAATAAAATTTGTTTGTAAGGAAGGAATGAAGGAACATACCAATTTGTTTCGTTTTGAAAATCTTGTATAAAGGTTTGATTTTTTTGTCTGTGCTTCAGTGTGCAGAAATACAAGCACAAGCGTGCACACACACTCATACATTCGCTCCCTCTCCCCCTCCCCCATCGCATCTCTCTCTCTCTCTCTCTCTCTCTCCTCTCTCTCTCTCTCTTCTCTCTCTCTCTCTCTCTCTCTCTCTCTCTCTCTTCTCTCTCTCTCTCTCTCTCTCTCTCTCTCTCTCTCTCTCTCTCTTTCTCTCTCTCTCTCTCTCTCTCTCTCTCTCTTCTCTCTCTCTCTCTCTCTCTCTCTCTCTCTCTCTCTCCTCTCTCTCTCTCTCTCTCTCTCTCTCTCTCTCTCTCTTCCTTGACATACATAAAAAGGGATATAATGACATTACCAGAAAATATATAGAACGTAAATAATGATGAGTTTCAAGCCATTATTTTCATTACAACAAATATAA
>NW_020870634.1:364432-371932 GCF_003789085.1 Penaeus vannamei | reverse complement strand
ATACATACATACATATATATATATATATATATATATATATATATATATATATATATATATATATATATAATGTATATATATAAGTATGTATTATGGATATTTGTATACATTTGTATACTTTTTATTTGTAGATAAGTATATATACCTATGTATGTATATGCATACAGAGAAACTGAGACAAAAGATAGACAGACAAAGAGATAACCAGAGAAGCAGAAAGAATACGCAATCCTTTACATTAAACGTCTCTCTAAAGATGGTTCCTGTATGAGGACATACCAGGACTTAGCAGTATGTCGTCCCTGGTAAATCCCTGCCCCTACCTAGTCATTAAAGCTTTTATAGATGATTACAGTGATAACGATTTATAAACATTTCCTGCAAAATATTGTGAATATTCCATGTTCTCGCACATGTCGATGCCGAACAGAAAGTATCCTTCTTAACTTCCCAACCTTTGCATATGTTAGCAAATAAAGATGGCGTGTTGATAAAGATGCTAAGATAGCATTAATATCCGCAGGTATCGTCAGCACGATACGCAGGTACCCAGGACATCTATGAGGATTCCTTAACCATGTATTTCCATGGCGACCATAAAGGACCCGAGTACTTGGTCGTGAGAGACATCGACTTCTTGAGAGAGGTCTTCGAAGACGTGGCTTCGAGCTTCGTCATCACTGGAAGTTCCAGCTGGACGGTGCACGAGTAGGTTCTCCTTTTTGTCCTTTGTACCGTCTGCTCAGTGACATGGCAAAGATTAAACCCAAAACGCCGAGCACAGCGTAGCGGAGGCCCCCCCCCCGAACCCCAGGGTATTGTTATACCTCTGGGCGTGTATTACACCCACATTCACCGTCCAGTGATGATACCAACAGTAAGAATGACAGATGAAAGAAAAGAGGCTTAACCAAGAAAATTATAAGAACAATAATCATTACCGCAATTTAATGCTTTTAACGATAGTAGAACAATGTCACCATTGCTGTTATATAAGCTGTATTCATCTACACCGCACCATCAAGTTAATATTTTCTGTCCTGTTTCGCTTATTCAGGCACCCAGACATGACCGGGAAATCAGCTTGCATGGAACCAACACAGCAAGGAAACTGGTTCTATGGGATTTTTGACGTGGCTGATCTACATGGCTTCGGAAACGATATGGTTTCCTCAGTGTCAAAGGGGTGCAACAGCGAAAACATTTTCAAATATGTACCAAAATACCCTTGAGGATTTATTTCTTAAGAAAAATATATTTTCTTGATGTTTTTCTTGTTTTTGATTTGCCTTTATTGTTACCGTTGTCACTGGCATTAATATATCTTTGTTTTTATTATATTATTACCATAAAATGTTATGATCATTATTACTGTTATCATGATCAGTTTCGTTATTACTATCCTCATCATTGCTATTGTCAACTGTATCCTCATCATTACTAATATTGATATTATTATCATTATTATTGTTATTATTAGCATGATGCATAATAATGAATAATAATAATAATAACATTATTATCACCATTATTATTGTCATAATTATGAATAATGATAATAATAATAGTAATACCATTATCATTATGACCTATTATTGTCATTATTATTATTATTATTATTATCTTTATTGCCATTGCCATTACTATTATCATCATTATTGTTATCATTATTATTAACATTATCAATCATCATCATTATTATTATCACTATTATTATCATTATTTGTTCTTGATATAGTTATCATGATGATGATGATGCTGATTATCATTATCATTGTTATTTTCAATATCATCATCATCATAATCATTATCACTATCATTATCACTATCAGTATCGTTATCATTATCACCATGATTATTAATATTAGTATCATTTTCACCAAGTTGCATGTAAATAAATTGTAATGAAAAAGTGAAAGTATCAGACACTCCTAGTATACAAAAAATGTCTACAATCAATGCCTTGTGTTTGTTGACATTTAGCGCGCGCGCGTGTGTGTGTGGTAGCAGTAGTAGTAGTAGTAGTTGTTGTTGCTGTAGTAGTAGTAGTGGTAGTAGTAGAAGTACTAGTAGTATTAGTATTAGTATTATTAGTAGTAGTAGTAGTAGTAGAAGTAGTAGTAGTAGTGGTAGTAGTAGAAGAACTAGTAGTATTAGTATTAGTAGTTGTAGTAGTAGTAGTAGTAGTAGTAGTAGTAGTAGAAGTAGTAGTAGTAGTAGTAGTAGTAGTAGCAGCAGCAGCAGCAGCAGCAGCAGCAGCAACAGCAGCAGCAGCTGTGTAAGATGTATGTATCGAGGGGGTCCCCTAGCCCTCCTTGACCCGGTCCCTCCCAAGGTATGTCACTGAATGTTTTTTATAATGTTTCTGACATGGCAATTGAAGAAGCAAATACATTATAGGAGTTTGCCATGCACTGCTTCCCAAATTTAGATAAAAAAATCGTGATTGGGGCTAGGGTTACTCACATATTTATCTCCTTTTCCTGCTATGAATGATTCACTTGTCCGCCATAGTCTTACTAAATTAGGTTATGTGAATCCGTAAAAGATCCTAATTAGCTAGTTACAGTGACGTAAACATTGCCATTATGAAAATAATGGTAGAAGTAGCAGCAGCAGTAGTAGCCTTAGTACTAGTACAGCAGCAGCGGCAGATGCAGTACTAGTAGTAGTAGCAATAGCAATAATCTTCAACATTGTCATTAATAATTTCAAAATCATTTTGAATGTTTTTGCTACTCCCATCACTACTATCGACATAATTGTTTCACTATACTACTATCAGCACTAAACCACTATTATTACTATGATACTAACACTACTTTTGATATGAATTACCATTGCTACTGTGACATTACTACTAGTTATTCCTTCTATCACTGTTACACTAATATATGTTTTTGGTTCATACGAATATATTTTACAAATATATTATATATATATATATATATATATATATATATATATATATATATATATATCTGTGTGTGTGTGTCAAAATCTTTGATTTGACATTGAAATTCAAATACGTTTTTTTCGATACGCTTCTAGAATCACGGGACCGTTAGGGTCACTAAAATATTTCAACTATTTTGAATATAATAAAATTTAGTGTTTAGTAACTTGTAGATAGGTTATTAGGTTTATGTTTTTTTTGGCAATGATTGTTGGACTGAATGCTTTGCATAGGAAGGGGGATAAAGTTTGAGAATGCTGTCTCCAATCCTGTATCTCGGGCGGGAGCATTGGTTCACTTCAGAAGGTTTGGCTCCCGTCCCATATAATATATATATATATATATATATATATATATATATATATATATATATATATATATATATATATATATATCACCATTTTGATATAATATATATATATATTTTGATGGTGATGTATATATATATATATATATATATATATATATCACCATTTTGATATATATATATATATATATATATTTTTTTTTTTAGGGGGGGTAGAGAGTGGAGGAGCTTACAATATCTTGTTTGGTAGGGGAATCCCTGTAGTATGTAATGAAATAATCAGACAGCCAATGGCTCCCATCCAAGCAGGTCTGAAGCGGTTTTGGAGTGAGGCAGCCATCAACCGACGACACCCACGCCCGCCATCTTGTGAACTTCCACCGGGACCTACCAAGCAAGTGCAAATGCTGCTTGTAAACCACCGAGCACTCGTCGCAGACGACAGTGCACTCGTCGCAGACGACAGTCGCCCTAATGGTGTGAGGTTCACAGTGTAATGAGGATTATTTATGAGGTTGGTCCATATCTTTCTTTTGGTTTATATTTCATAGTGTGTTGCAGTGATAAGTTTACCCCCCAGTCCAGACAATCATTTCCAGTCAAAGTCTTTTATTTTAATTGTTATTTGTTGTTCCTGTAGGGATGTCATTTTAAGGAGAATATTGGTGTAGTAATGCCTTATAGTGGTCCTCTGACCAAGGCCAATGAAGGTTAAAGTTCTGCATTATATCTGTAACCAGAGGTTAATTCTTTTGTTATTTCCTGTGGATATTAGAATTAATTTCCTTTTGTTTTGTAATGTTGAGGGCTCATTTGTAATAAACCAGAATTATTCTTCTTGAGCCGACCAAGTTAAAATAACGTTTCCGAAACTAACAGAGAAACCCTAGCCACCTCATGTCCTGCCTTGACCGCAGTGCCAAGCTACCATGTAATTAATTATTTGTGGGGTTTCTTGGGATACCCTTTAAAGTTAAAATCTGAGTGGAGGCAGTGTTACCAAAGCATCACGAGGAGCGAGGCGAAGAAGAGCAAAAGGAAGATTCTGTTGACCGCGGCCGCCCGCAGGATCTCCCGCGCCGGGCCCAGCCCCAGGCCGTGCTTCTCCTCACGCAGGCGCAGCACCTCCACCACCACCAGCCCCAGGATGATGAAGAAATCCTCGCTCATCATTGCCACGAACCAGAGATCGATGAACTTAAGGTACGATGTCTTGATGATGTTCTCGCTCGTCTGGACGAAGATGGTGGCCATCACTAGAAGTGACGTCAGCGAGACCATGATGCGGTCCTGCCACGGCGAGGAAAAGTACGGCTTGGAAGTCGAGATATTGAAATATATTTCTGTTTTCTCTTGTTTTATAGGTTTACCAACTATTCTATACCCCATACGAGTGCTATTTGGTGATAGTCTGCCGGTCGCTTACCTGAAAGTCGTTGATGTCGAAGCAGAGGGTCGTGCAGCAAATGAACACCAACATGAAGGTTGGCAGGAACGTGTTACTCAGGTAGAACCCGTAAAGGTTCCTGAATTTTAGTTCAATCTGTGGGGATTTAGAATATGCTAATTGCGATTGTCAGTCTTAAATAAGATGTATCGAAATATCATCACACACACACACACACACATATATACACAGAAATATATGTGTGTGTACATGCATATGTATATAGATGTTTATATTTGCATTTAAAAAATTGTGTGCGTGTGTATGAAAGTATGAGTACTTGTATGTATATTCCATGGGTGTGTGTGTGTTTGTGGGGTTCCTCAGCCAAGTCCTCTCACCCTGAGGTAGCTCGTGCCGTCCTGGGCGAGGATGGAGAAGGTCTCCCCCACTACGTAGTACTCCAGCAGGCGCCGATTGCCCAGGTACATCACCCCTGGATCCTCCTGGATGGAAATGTGTCACTCAATGGGGGTCATAGTGCCAATGCTTTCTAAGGTAGAGCAAAGCCCACTATCAATCAAACATTGCACAATCAAGTCACAATGTCTACCATGACAAAGCTAAAGAAATCAGCGGAAAGATCTTGAATCTTGAAAACAATGGCACAACGCTGTTGGTCGAGGTCAAACTGGCACCGGATCGTGAGCGTGACCTCTCGTTCCTGCACAAGCATGTTCTCGGATCCCTTATACTCGTCATCTGGAGGAGGAGGCCAGCAATTACTCTCGCAGGCCACTTTCGGTTGGCTGTCTGGCCATTGTCACTCGCACGTTTTAGTCGTATTCGTGCTCTCTCTCTCTCTCTCTCTCTCTCTCTCTCTCTCTCTCCCTCTCCCGTCTCTCTCTCTCTCTCCCACAAAACTCCACACACACAACACACACACCACACACACACACACACACACACATACACAACACACACACACAACACACACACACACCACCCACAAAAATAATATAATACTTAAATAATTATATATATATATATATAAGTATATAATCCGGCGCACTCGTGGTGAGATACATAAATAAGATACGTAATATGTTATTGAATACATACATTACATACATCATACCATACTAAACTATACATATATAATATAAAGATAAATATTTATAATAATGTCTATTATATATGTATAAGTATAGTATAAACCCGCTGCGTCTTTTTATGCTGANACCTTACTTTAACGACCCTTGTGATTGATTCGTGAACGACCCGCCCCCCCCTCCACCCCTCCTTGGTCTTCCCGCCCACTTCCTTCTCGCACTTTCTATAAATTTTTTCTTTTCTCCTTCTTCCTCCTTCGCCTTTTCCTTCTCTAGGTTGAAAAATCTTTCGTCTTTTTCATCATTTTTTATTTCGAAAATTCGGAGGTGTTTTTTTTTTCTTCCTTTTCTCGTTTTTTTTATAATCACTTATTCCTCCTCCATTTGTTTTTATGCTCTCCTTCCTGTTCCTCCCCCTCCTTCCTCCTTTCCTTTTTTGCTCTCCCTGTCCATCTCGTTTATTTTCTACTGTAATATCTTCTCCTACTTCCTCTCTTCTCCCTTCATTTATCATTTCTCTATTTCTTTTTAGCTTCCTTTATTTGCCTTCCTGTTTCCTCCCTCCTTTTTCTTCCTCTTTTCCTCGCCTCCCTTTCTTATGCACCTTCCCTTCCTTCCCCCCTCATTCGCTCCGCTCCCCCGGCTTTCGTTCGATCCAATCCTTCCCACACTCTTCGGCACCCCTTTCCCCCACTTCCCCCCTCCTCCTCCCCGCCCCTCCTCCCCCCTCCTCCTCATTCATTTTTCTCACTCGTTTCTGCCATCACCCCCGCCCCACTCCTTTTCCCCTCCCCCCCTCCCACACACCTCTCCCTACCCCCACCCCCCCCTTTCCTTTCCTTCTCTCCCCTTTCTTCCTCCCTTCCTTCCTCCTCATATTTTCTACACCACCCCACATTTCCTTCCTTCCTTCTTTTCTCCTTTTCTCTCTCCTCCCTTTCCTTCTTCTTCCCTTTCTACACGCTTCCCTACTCCTTCCCACTTCTCCCCTTCCTCTTTCTCCCCCTCCCCGTCCTTCCTCCTCATTTTCATCACCTAACCCACTCCTCCCTCTTTCTCCTTTCTCTCTCCTCCCTTCCTTCTTCCTCCTTTTCTATCACCTTCCCTTACTCCTTCCCACTCCTCCTTCCTCTTTCTCCCCTCCTTTCCTCACCCTTTCATCTTCTCCTCCTCCCATTTTCACCCTCTGTTAACACGTGACAAAACAACGAAAATGGGGAGGAAGAAAAACTATTTTTGTTCTATTTCCGAAAAAATCTCCTCCCATTTCACCCTCTGTTAACGACGGTGAAAACAGACGAAATGAAAGGAAAGAAAAACTATTTTTGTTCTATTTTCGGAAAAAACAACAACAGAGAGAGAGAGAGAAGGAAAATTGAGATGTAATTCTTGTTTTTATTTTTTTATTTTTTTTCGTATAATTTTTTTTCTTAATTTTCGTTCTCCTCTTCGCTATATCCTTTCGCGTTTTTTAAAATATTTATTTTCTTTAGTAGGCAATTTATTGCTAATCATTGCCTTTACCGCAGTGGGTGATTGAGTGTGTAACTATGGGTCTTTGTTTGAAAAATCGATTACAACTATACGAGAGCGGGACCTTATATAACCATAATAACTACATTTAATGATAAGACTAAAGATAAGGTTAAAAGCAACATAAATAACGAAGATGATTATCATTGCTATCTATTGCCATTTTTATCATCACAATCATCATCATTATTTCTTGCTATTACCA
>NW_020870634.1:354432-359432 GCF_003789085.1 Penaeus vannamei | reverse complement strand
CTCTCTCTTCCTCCCTTCTCCCCCCTCTCTCTCTCCTCCCCCTCCTCTTCTCTCTCCTCTCTCTCTCATTTCCCAGTTGCCACACACCTCATTCAAACCTCGACTGTTACGTAAATGCATCCAGCTTTAAATCTGATATCTCACTTAACTGGTCGCCTTTTAAACCGGTTTTTCCTTCCTTCTTCCATCTCCCCGTCTCTCGTTATAATGTGTATTATTATATATATTATTCAATATTTATATTTATATATATATACTAGTATAACATAATATGTACAGCACACAATACACAACACCACCACACCCCCACCCACACAGATGAAAATACACTCACACAACCACACATATATTACATTATATTATTACTATAATATTATATATTATATATATACTTATATATTGCAATATATTAATGGTGGGGTGTGGTATATTAGTATACATAACTATATATAATTTATTATAATATATAGTATCATATACATACATACAAATACAGTATATATATTATATTAGTATGTATGTATAAATATATGTATATTATGTATCATATATAATATACTTAATACATATATATATATATTATATTTTTTGTAAAATATATATATATATCTATACATATATAATTATCTTCATCAACATCATATAGCATACTAACATACACACACACACACACCAAGACTCAATGACGATCTGGATTTCTATAAATCTACATACCCTGCGTCAGCCGTCTTGTACCATCGAGAATTCGACTACTTATCTTTAATGTTATTAGCAGATACTTTTGACACCCACACACACACACACAAGAGCTAACAGATATGATCAATCGATAATCGTCACCGCCTCAATCGATTTTACACGTAGTCTGTTCACATGGGATGACGTTGCGGACCACGACAGCACACACTCCCGTGACTGTTTACGTCACACGAGCGATCGACCTTTGGCTAATTTGCGCAGAGAATATCTCATAATTAGATTTCTTCACACACCATTACTATGTCGCATAGAAGCTCGAGGTTCATCTGCAGCATTACACATGCCCGATCAGCCGACTCACCACAGTATATATATATATACTTAAAGTAATAAATAAATAATATATATTATATATATATACCTATATATATATATTTTTATTATAATTCGTATTATAATAAATAAAATATATTACTTCATATATATTATTAATTTGCCTTTTATGAGAGACGAGACGAGACGAGGGCAGAGAGCAGAGGAGCCATACACACATATGCACACACATACACTTAATATGTGTCGTATATATCTATTATCATAACTATATATATACTATATATTACTTGTATTACCTATATATATACATCCCACGTTCGCGATAACAGATTCACGTGGAAACACACCAAGTTTCACCAGCCGTGACGTGCAAGAGACACAATAGCTCCAGTTCTACGTTGACTCAACGTATATCTGTGCCTCGTGTATCCAGCGACTAATTGTACCAAGTAACCTTATAGACCCACTTTAGCATTATAGTTACACAACACACCCCGCTGTCATATCACATCCTGCTTTGTCAGGTTAGTTACCCCAGCATACGATCATGCGCTGGGTCTCTTAATATACATGCCCCCGTTCTAGTACTTCATATCTATACAACATTAGCATACATCACACACACACACACATATTTAATTATTATATTTATATAATCATATATATATATCATACACAGACAACACACACAATGACAACTCCATACACACCCAACACAATCACACATGTATGATTTCAAATATGTGTAAACCCCTAACAGAAGTGGACATACTCACACACATTATATATATATATATAATATCTATTATATCCCATTTAATATATATTAACTAATATATATATATATATAATTATTATATATTATATATTATATAATTATATATATATATATATAATTGTGTGTGTGTTGTGTGTGGTGTGTGTGTGTGTGTGTGTGTGTATTATATTATATATATTATATATATATATATTATATATATATATATAGTGTGTGTGTGTGTGTGTGGTGTGTGTTCTGTGTGTGGTGTGTGTGTGTGTGGTGTTTTAGCTGTAGTTCTGTGTACCTGTGAATGTGTGTGTTTGGGGAAGATGGTAAATGCGTTTGTATGAACATGTATGTGCATGTGCATATATGTATTTATGTAAGTATGATTGGACTAATTGAATGCATGTAATGTATGGATGAACAAAGACGAACCTACAAAAAACAAAAGGTGTCGATACATGAAATGAAAACACATATTTTCCCATGAACCGTAAAATTCATTAGAAAATAAAAGGCATGTGCATGACACAGCGCTAACCTTGGCTGTCCTGTTGAGCCAACGTCATAATCTCTTTTCAAATCCTTTCTTCTCTCTCTTCTGTTCCCACGAAGCCAATGCAACATAAATACCATAAAAAGAAGACTTAAAGACAGATAAAACAATAGATGATATGAAAGAGTCGTAGAAAATATAGACACTAAGGTGAGAATTCCCTTAAAACAAATGGCGATCTATAATCGGCGCTGGGAATCGGTTCAGCGAAGGCTTGGAAGAGGAGTTTGTGCTGCCTGATCCTCTCTCAAGGATGTTCCGCTCCGTAGTCACGATTGCCGCCAGTAGATGGCACTTAAAACCCCACCTTCCTCCAGACGCCAACGCATTTTCCATTATTTTCGAAAACCTTTAAGAAATCTTCCATTGTAGGACTATCGATGCCTTAAAATCGATAACGTTTCCTCCTCCGTTTCCGCCGTCAAGAATATAGAGAAGGAGGAAGGAGAAGAAAAGGAGTCATAAATGGAGGGAGAAATAGAAGCACCTGCTAACTCCCTTTACACTATTACCTTGACCAACCCACCGGAACTTCTGTTTCCTTCGAGCTCTCTTGTGCATTTCCGATCGTTTTCGTCGGTTTTTCGTAATGTTTCGGACGGGTAATAAAGCCCCCGGTAGGCTAAGTTGTGAATAATAATGAGATGAATAACGTTGAAGTCAATTACAGCGAGAGTCGTGTCTTTGGATCCGGGTTGTGAAAGAGAGAAATGGCGCCATCTTGATTAGACATTAAGTACTAAACCATATTTAAAACGAACGAGAATCCTAAACTATTCAGCAATATGTCACACACACACGATTCTCCCTCTCTCTGTTTCCTTCACTCTCTCTCTCTCTCTCTTTTATTTCTTTTCTTCCTTTTTATTGACTTTATACACGACCACGTGACTCCGGGCTCGTCCAAACACCGCCACGCGTCAGGGATGGGCCTTATGCGGTGCTGTCACAAGAGCTATTTTCGGCCGTTGTGAAATTTGATGTCATAAGCGACGAACCTGTCAGAGGAGCTCGGAAAATTGTGCGTACGCGCGTGTGCATACGTGCGTGCTTGTGTGTGTGTGTGTGTGTGTGTGTGTGTGTGTGTGTGTGTGTGTGTGTGTGTGTGTGTGTGTGTGTGTGTGTTGTGTGTGTGTGTGTGTGTGTGTGTGTGTGTGTGTGTGTGTGTGCGTGTGTGCGTGTGCGTGTGTGTGTGTGTGTGCGCGTGCGTGCGTGTGCCTGTGCAATGTGCGTGTGTGTGTGCGTTTAAGCGTGTATCTCTGTGTATGCAAGTATGCGTATTCGTTCCTTTTCGTGTATGTATTTTTGCTTTCTTTACTACATATTTCTGTTCTTACAAGAATGTGCATTTATTCTTTTGTGTGAATATTCGCGCATGAGTGTATATGAACATGAAGGTATTTGTTTATAATTTAAAAAAATGCTACGTTATTGCACTGGATCGTGTACATTTACGCGAAAAAATATCTAGCATACACACTGCACGTGTGTACATGTCCATCTCTTGTTCCACACAGAGAAACTGACACAGCCAAACATTCCACTTTTATCGCCTTGTGGACACACACACCACACACACACACACACACACACACACACACACACACACACACACACACACACACACACACGCACACACACACACCACACACACACACACACACACACACGCACACACACACGCACCCCCTCCCCCCACACACACGCACCCCCTCCCCCACACACACGCACACACAACACACCCACCCCCCCCCCACACACACGCACCCCCTCCCCCCACACACACCCCCCCCCCCACACGTCTTAGACTTAACCTTGACACTGAGAAAACACTGTCAAAACCGGATTGGAATCTTTTTCTTCATTTTTCATTATTCTAATTCAAATTCTAAATGCCCCGTTTTTTTTTTGTTTGTTTGTTTTTTTATATCTCGCTTGATTGTTATCTAAGGGACAATGAGATATTATTTGACATGAGGGTTTTGTGCAACTTCCTTTCTATAATAGATGTTGCAGCTGAGAAATTAGGTTCCAGTGTTCATGCATAAATAGATATATGTAAATTTATATACACGTTGGGTAGTGATACAGACAGATGAATAGATAATGAACAAGTGAATAAATGATGAACAAAGCCATGATATGTCCTTGTTTATCAACATATACCCGAACAGATACGTAGATATATACATGCAAGGTTTATTTATCCTGTTTTTTTCAGAGGAATTCACAGATATACACAAAAAAATATATCAAAGTAATGGAAAATTAATGTATACACACAATGCACAGTTCTATAAATAGTGTATTTGTCTGTGTGTCTGTATGTTTGTGTTTGTGTGTGTTGAGTCTGTGTGTTTGTGTGGGTGTGCGCTCGTTAATGCGTGCGTGTGCGTGTGTGGGTGTACATGTGTGGGAATACAGTCCATTCTGTGTACACATATATAGCTATACGTACAACGCAAATAACTGTTCATGCATATATATATGAACGTAAATATCGCTTTTTTAAATAATGTACAATGGAAAATGCACATTGTATAAACAGTAGATGGATAGAGAAATGCAAGGATAAAGAGGAGAAAGAAATACCGTATAAGAAAATAGAAAATAGGTGCAAACAAAAGGAGGTGGAGAGGGGGGGAA
>NW_020870634.1:346932-349432 GCF_003789085.1 Penaeus vannamei | reverse complement strand
AAGAAAAAAAATATTAATATGAACAAAAAACAAAACACAGACACACACACAAAAATGGAAAAAAGAAGAAAACAGAAGAAGAGAAAGAAAGAAAGAGAAAGGAAACTGAGACAGCAAAGGAGGAGAAAAGAAGGAGAGGAAACACCGGAAACCGAAAGGAGAGAGCCTCCGGAAGGGTAATTAATAGGCGTAATTACCCTCAATTAAGTCCAAAGTCTCGCCGTAAGTCATTTGGGATCTGGCTGTCATTAGCGCGTCGTCAGGTGGACGGAGCGAAGGGGGGGGCGGGGTAGTAGTGGAAGGGGAGGGTAGGGGGTAGAGGTAGGAGGGAGGGGAGAAAGAGGGGGTGGTGGTGGAAGGGGAAGGGTAGGGGGTAGGGGTGGAAGGGGATGGGGTAGAAGGGGAGGGGTAGGGGGTAGAGGTAGGGGGAAGGGGAGAAGGGGGGAGAGAGGGGGTAAGGGTGGAAGGGGATGGGTAGGGATAAGAGGGGGTATGGGGAAGGGGAGAGGAAGAGGGAGAGAGCGGAGTGTGGGTAAAGGGGGGGTGTAGTAGTGGAAGGGGAGGGGTAGGGGGTAGAGGTAGGGGGAAGGGAGAGAGGAGGGGGGAAGAGATGTGGATAAGGGGAGGTTATGGGTAGAGGTAGGGCGGGAGAGATGTGTGGTAAGATGGGGTGGGGGTGGTAGGGGAGGGGAATAGGAGGGGGGAGAGAGGTGTGTGTAAGAAGGGGAGGGTATGCGGTAAAGGTAAGGGAAAAGGGAACATGATGGGGGGGGGGAGAGGTGTGGGTAAGAAGGGGTGGGTAGTATAAAGGGGAGGGGTAAGGGGAAGGAGGGGTATGGATAAGGGGAGAGGAGAGAGAGAGTTGGGGTAAGAGGATTGGAACTTATAGGCAGAAAAGGGAGTGGAGAGAGATATGGGGATTAGGTGGTAGGGGAGGGGATGGGGAAGGGGAGACAAGGGGGGGAGGTGTGGGTAGGACATATAGGATGGATAGGGAGAGGATAGAGGTATTGGGAAGGGAGAAAGAGACATGAGGAAGATGAATAGGAATGGACGGGTGAACAAAGGGAGATTGAGGGGAGGGAGGGGGTAAGGGGAAGGGATAGAGAAGGAAACAGTAAGAAAGAGAAAGAGGATGGGAGGGGTAGGAGGGGAAGGGGGGGGATGGGTGGTATGGGTGAATAGGAAGAAGGGGCGAACGGGAACAAGAGAGATAAGGAACAAAGATATATGGAGAAAAAATAGGGTCGGAGGAAGGAGCGAGAGAAGAGAAATAAAAGAATAAAGAAATCTAATGGGTATGAGTTATAAGATGGAGAAAGAAGAGAAGAGGAAAGAGGAGTTGGGGGAATAGGGGTAATGGCTTGTAGGGGGGGGGGGGAGGGAGAGAGAGGGGCTAGGGGTGGTAGTCGGGGCGAATATTAAAAGGCCCAAGGATAAAGATAGATAGATTACGTAATATATGTACGCTTACGAAGGCCAGGAATAACTCGAATGAGTCATAAGAAAACGAAAGAAAAAATTTACGATCAATGTGATTGGCTTTTATTACGAAAAAAGGGGGCGTGACCGGAAGAATCAAACAAAAGCTTGATTGGTCAGTTAGAGAAAAAGGGGCGTGGCTTAAAACAGATAAACAAATAAGTTAAATCATTGGAGAGTAAAATGAGTGTCTTGAGAAACGAATAAAAAGGCATCTTTTAATGAGAGGTAAGATGTTCTAGCAATGGGTGTTGCTCTTCAGGCAAAAAGGGGCGTGTCAGTGTAAGGAGGCAGTCAGGAAGAGGAAATAAGAGATGAATAAAGAAGAAAAGAGGGAGAGGGAGGGAAGAGGAGGGAAGGGAGAGAGAGAGAGAGAGAGAGAGAGAGAGAGAGGAGAGAGAGAGAGAGAGAGAGAGAGAGAAGAGAGAGAGAGAGAGAGAGAGAGAGAGAGTGAGAGAGAGAAAACGAAAGAGAGAGAGGGGGGAGAGAGAGAGAGAGAGAGAGAGAGAGAGAGAGGAGAGAGAGAGAGAGAGAGAAGAGATGAGAGAGAGAGAGAGAGGAGAGAAGGAGAGTGTGTGTGTGCGTGTGTGGTGTGTGTGTGGTGTGGTGTGTTTGTGTGTGTGTGTGTGTGTGTGTGTGTGTGTGTGTGTGTGTTGTGAGAGAGAAGAGAGAGAGAGAGAGCAGAGGACGAGAGATATNAGTCTTATGTCATTCCGCTGCCTGATGACTTTACTGGCTCCTATTCCTGTTGAGAAATCCCAACTACGTAAATGAGCATCGTTTTGGGACTAAGCGAAGCTGTTCGATTTTTTGCATCAGTACGTTGATAAGACATTCCTAGGCTGGCGTGAAGGATTAGACGGAGTATATATATGGTCACCGAAATCAACAGACCTTGAGGCTCATGACTTTTCACTTGTCACTCACGTACAAAGAAAAGAGTAACACAATATTCAGTTATGAATGGCAGTTGCTATGTTTATATTTTTCATGTACAGTTTTGTAGAAAGGGAACGGT
>NW_020870634.1:331932-336932 GCF_003789085.1 Penaeus vannamei | reverse complement strand
TGTATACTTTTGATGTACATGAAAGTTTTTGAAGTAAATTTTGTTTTAACAATTGAAATATGGCCTCTTCATTTATTGTTTTACGAAGGTACTCCAGCATCACGATCCCCTATACGTCTTCTTATATTGCGTTTTATGTCCATTTTGGAGTGCAGTGTCTACCGGTATTTTTTTGTTCGCAGATGAGATTACACGGCCTCCTGCGAGAGGGCGAGACTTCACGACCTTGAACTTGGTTGGATGAGACTATTGTTCTGTGTATGTGGATGAGCATATGATCGCAGGAAACCCATGAAGTGAACCTTGTGACAATTGGTATGTGAGTATAACGTAGTTAGCATACTGATATGAGTGGATCTGTATAAGTGCCAAGGTGTCTTCTCCTAGTTGTCAAGATTTGCTCTCTTGTGATGATGGTGCCTGCAGTGACGGGATAAAATAGTGTTCCATGCTTGTTGGCGTATGAGGTGCGACGTAGGCCCCGTCGGCGAGCTGCTCTGCTTCCAAGTGCCACAAGGAGGATAGTGCGTAGGTCGGTGCGCTTAATGGGGAAGCACAAGCCATCGCAGCGTCAAAGCTCTCGTGGAGCAACCCCCACAGGATCGCTTGTACAGCAGGGACCCTCTCACATGGACACTGAGGCGACTTCAAGGCAAGAGGTTCCAGCTGCAGAACCGCTTCTCCAAGAGAGCATGGAGATGCAACCTCCAGGATCACTTCAGCATGCAAGCCGCTGTGCCAAGTATGTCTGAATTAACTGCCCAACTTCAATGTGTTCTTGCTCGTGTGGCTGCTCTGGAGGAAGAAAATGCATCTTTGCGACGAAGCCAGTCATCGCATCAAACGCCGCTCAACGAAACCACCACTCTGCACCATCTATTGAAGAGCCACAGCACTTGGCACCATTAAGAGATACTCCTGTACAGCCTGTGTCTACCATTATTAATCAGGAGATCTGTCAGCAGCCACGCCCACAGCATCCTACCCAAAACCTCCACGACATGCCTCCTGTTAGTTTCCGCCCTCCAGATCATCACATGCAACCAGCATTGTATGGACGTGATGAGATTCCCGTATTCTATGGAGAAACCCCAGCATCACAGGCACTACAACGTAATCGAGAGGTGGAATCGTGGATCGCTACCATAGAGATGCTAACACGCCCTGCTACCGACGATGCTTTTATCCGCATGGCTAGGGGAGAGCTCGTGGCTATGCCCAGATGGTACTCCTGGGACCTGTGTTTAAAGAGATCACGATATGGCATGAGTTTAAGGCCAAAATAAGGACCAAGTTTCGGGGGACATGTACACCAGAACGCTTCTTCGATATGCTTGCTCAGTCCCGGATGACGCCTGGACAATCGCCCCTGGACTACTATCAAGCAATCGAGATGGCAGTATTACAAGGATCTCGAGACTACCCTTATGAGATTGGGGACGTGGAGGGCCTGCTCCGAAGGACCTTCACTGCCGGTTTACCAACCTGGCTTCGACGGCAGCTCTTGCTGCTGGACTTTACGTCGGCATGTCGTATGGCAGAGAAGTGCCAGGCCATATGGGATGCAACAGTTGGGGTAAAGGCCGTCCTGCCGAATTTTAATGGTGCTCCACGAAAGGATCAGTTTGCCAAGCAGCAACATAATCGGCCACGTCCTTATGAAATGCCCATGCCCCTGGGCTACCCACCAGTAGCTGAACCACTAGCAGAAGGTGCCACGCCTGCACTAGAGTATTATAGTGATGGGCCATTACAAGCAGCAGCTATACAAGGCACCCAGGGATCATCGTTACCACAGTCACAATCGCAGCCACAGCAATGGACCCGTCCTTCCAAGCAGCATGTTCACTGGTCTCCTAAGCTTCAAGACACTCGACGGCACTCTCATCAGACATTGTCACCACGCCGCAACACTAGTCATCGGAGGGCCTGGTGAATATCATCGTCTAGAGGGGCATAATACGTCAGAATGCCGTGCCAACAAGCGCTTGTGTTATGGATGCGGGGAGCCTGGTCACTTCTTAGCTTCCTGTCCCTTTCGTACCAGCCGTCCAGGTCAAAACTCCCAACCCTCAGGCGGCAGTTCCAGTCCAAGGGAGGTCACCAACCAAGAAAGCTATGCTGACATTGAGGGGACGACCACAGGTCATCTTGCCAGTCAACGATAGGAAGATAACCTGTTTCATAGACACTGGCTCGGAGGTGACGGTACTGAAGGAAGAAGCAGCCAAACTCCTACCTGGCATCCGCATGTTGCGCAGTTCTCGGACACTTAAAGGAGTTGCCGGGATGCCTAAATCTGTTGAAGCCGAAGCTGATCTGAAGTTTACCATCCACCCTGGTTTAGACCTTGTGCACAGGACCTGTATCACCTCTGGCATTCATTTTCCTGGGGATATGCTCGTTGGGATGGATTTGCTTAGGAGATTGCCTGTGGTTATATTTATTTCGCCGAATTCTAGTGACAGTTACTTGGAGTTGGATGGTCACCGTCATGTAGTCACGTTTGTGGGTGAAGAGTCTTCGCACTGTTGTGAGGTTCCTGCATGTCATGAGTCCAGGGGAGAGCTTCCGGAGTCTTCCATTCCCTTGCAACCTCGCTACGTCTCGCCTGTGCATGTGACTGAAGCAACAACAATCGAACCTAGGGCTGGTAGATTTGTAGCTGCTTCCCTTTCACGTAGTGTTCCTGATGAAACTCATGTTGCTGTCATTGAAGGAAATGCGGCCCGTTTGCTCGTTCCACGCACCCTTATTACCGTTCAAGAAAGGAGGTCAAGCATTTGGGTGGTAAATACAGAACCGAAACCCCGGAAACTAAGTCCTGGTACTATTGTGGGTTATGCCGAACTCGTAGAAACTAGTGATCTCCAAACCACTTCCCAGTTTCTTCAGATACCCTCAGGGGGTACTCAAGGAAACCATTGATGGTAAGGCTCCAAAGTTACGTGACTCACCACCCGAAGATGTGTCTTGTGAAGACCTTGGCTCCTTGGAAATAAGTACTGCTGAAGCTGTAACTCCTGATTCTGGTTATCGAGGCAGTGCACTGGGTGCATTGAATGAGTCAATTGAACAGCATGGATTCATTGAAGATGGGTTTGAGAGTTTTGATGCGTGCCTTGACTTTGGCTACGAGCCTGATGAGTTTTTTGTGTTTCCTGAGACACCTGCCATTGATGAATCATGCCAAATCTGCAATGAACCCCAGCTGGATGTCGCCAGTGCCACACCATCGCCTAACACCGATGGCTCCAATCTGTTAGAGGAACAACTAAGCCTTAATCACCTAACATGCGAACAGAAGTCTCAACTGACAGATATCTTGAGGAGTTTTCCCAGACTCTACACAGGGAACAAACACACTGTAGGAACTGTCCCTGGCATTGAACATCGCATTCACACTGATGCCAATGTTCCAGTCTGTGTACGCCAGTGGAGACTGCCGCAGAGCACAAAGGAAATCATTAAGCAGGAGTGTAAAACAATGTTACAGCAAGGTGTGATAGAACCTTCTACGAGCCCATGGTCATCACCAGTCGTCCTCGTCAAAAAGAAAGATGGTTCTGTACGCTTTTGTGTGGACTATCGAGGTCTTAACAAGGTAACCACTCCAGACAGTTATCCACTTCCTAGGATAGATGAGCTCATGGACTCTCTATCTGGGAAGACGTGGTTTACCGTTCTCGATAGCAGAGCTGCATACTGGGCCATTTCTGTTCACCCGAGGACCGCCCAAAGACGGCTTTTACAGATGGGAATCGCCTGTATCAGTTCCGACGTCTACCATTTGGGCTGTCAACAGCACCAACGACATTCCAGAGAACTATGGATATTGTTCTCTCTTCTGTTTGGGCGACACACTCTTGCTTACTTAGACGATGTTGTGGTTGCATCTACGTCTTTTGAAGCTCACCTGAATCATCTCAAAGAGACGTTAGGACTTCTTGAAAATGCAGGCATGAAACTTAACCTCCACAAGTGTGAATTTGCTCGACAGGAAGTCAAACTACTTGGTTTCATTGTTGGGAGAGACGGTATCCGACCGAACCCTGACAAGGTACTAGCAATTGCTGCCATGAAACGACCCAGATCAGCACGTGACATCCGTAGGTTTCTTGGTGCATGTGGATTTTTCAGGCGGCATATTCCACGATTTGCCACTATTGCTAAACCGCTGACCCAACTCACAAAGAAGAATGTGAAATTCGAGTGGGGAGATGCAGCTCAACAGGCCTTTGACACTTTGAAGGAGGCCTTGGTTAGAGCACCTGTCCTGCGCCTTCCAGATTTTGATCGACCATTTGAAGTTCACACTGATGCTAGCGGTCAGGCTCTTGGTGCTGTTCTACTCCAGAGGGAAGCAGATGGGACGCCACATGCGGTTGCATATTGGTCAAGGGTATTAAAGGAAACAGAAACTCGTTATCCTATCATTGATTTGGAAGCCCTTGCAGTCGTGGAAGCTATTAGAATCTTCGACCCGTACATATATGGTAGATGCTTCACTGTCTGGACCGACCATAGTCCACTGACATACGTTTTTTCAAGAAAGACCAAGAGTACGAGGCTAAGTAGGTTTGCTCATGAGCTATCTGACTATAATTTCACTCTACATTATAAGCAAGGGGCCAGTAATTACGTACCTGACCTGCTGTCTAGACCACCAGGAGAGCCCATCCGATCTCCTGATTATGCTTGCCCTGTAGGAAACTCTGTTGCTGACCCTGAGCCCAATCCTGATACCCCACTGCTGGAAGTACCCCCTTCAGTGCAGGATCAGCAGATGCAAGAACCGCAACCACATCAGATGCCCAACCTCACAACCTTGGCCTCTCAGCAGATGAGAGAACAGCAGCTACAGGATCCCGTCTGTACAGATCTGATAGCCTGGCTTGAAAGACGTCAGTCATTGCCTAAAATTCGTCTGCCAGCAGCTATAAGCGACTTCGAATTATACGATGGAGTACTATATCACCTTCGTCATTTTCCGGATCGAG
>NW_020870634.1:310915-331832 GCF_003789085.1 Penaeus vannamei | reverse complement strand
TAGTCTCAACACTGATTGTAGCGGTCAGGCTCTTGGTGCTGTTCTACTCAGAGGGAAGCAGATGGGACGCCACATGCGGTTGCATATTGGTCAAGGGTATTAAAGGAAACAGAAACTCGTTATCCTATCATTGATTTGGAAGCCCTTGCAGTCGTGGAAGCTATTAGAATCTTCGACCGTACATATATGGTAGATGCTTCACTGTCTGGACCGACATAGTCCACTGACATACGTTTTTTCAAGAAAGACCAAGAGTACGAGGCTAAGTAGGTTTGCTCATGAGCTATCTGACTATAATTTCACTCTACATTATAAGCAAGGGGCCAGTAATTACGTACCTGACCTGCTGTCTAGACCACCAGGAGAGCCCATCCGATCTCCTGATTATGCTTGCCCTGTAGGAAACTCTGTGCTGACCCTGAGCCCAATCCTGATACCCCACTGCTGGAAGTACCCCCTTCAGTGCAGGATCAGCAGATGCAAGAACCGCAACCACATCAGATGCCCAACCTCACAACCTTGGCCTCTCAGCAGATGAGAGAACAGCAGCTACAGGATCCCGTCTGTACAGATCTGATAGCCTGGCTTGAAAGACGTCAGTCATTGCCTAAAATTCGTCTGCCAGCAGCTATAAGCGACTTCGAATTATACGATGGAGTACTATATCACCTTCGTCATTTTCCGGATCGAGTGGTTAAAGATTTACGTTCCACACAATTATGTAACCAGGCATTACACCTGGCTCATCAACCTCCAACGGCAGCCCATCCAGGAGCTTTACGCACATATCAGAACTTGTGTAATAACTGGTTCTTCCCAATGCTTCACTTGGCACGAACATATGTTGCGAGCTGTGAAACTTGCCAGCGTCGCAAGGCTCCCGTGGTTAGAGCACCTATGCAAGGACATCCACCTTCTAAGGCTCCCTTAGAAATGGTCTCCGCAGATTTAATGGACCTTCGCCGATCTGCACAAGGGTTTCGATACGTTTTATCCATTATTGACCATCATACACGCTATCTCCAGTTGGTACCCCTTAGGGATAAATCCGCAAGCAGGGTTTTAAAAGCCTTTGTTGACCATTTTATTACCTGTTTGGTCCTCCAGCCCAACTCCACACAGATAATGGATTAGAGTTTTCGTCTGATGAGTGGCGTTCACTATTGAAGGAGTTAGAGGTGAGACACTCCTTTTCTGTTGCATACCATCCGCAGTCAAATGGTGTAGTTGAAAGGAGCAACAGAGTAGTAAAGGATGCTCTTGCCGCCTGGTACAACAGTCACCTTCACAGTGGCCTATTCACCTGCCCGCCGTACGCTTTGCCCTTAACTCGGCCATCCATCGGTCCACAGTGATCAGCCTCTGTACCTGCTGACCGGGGAGAATGGCACTTTTTCCTCGCGGCCTGACAAATTTGCAGACTATTGATGAGGGGCAGATGGTAAAGTGTCTTGCTGATGCTCGCCGTATAGCGATAAAGACAACTCTAGAAACTCGCGAAGCCAATAAGAGATATTACGATAGGAAGGCGAAACCTCTGCACCTAAATGAAGGATCCTTAGTTTTACGTAAGGTAGAAGGTAGTACCAGAGCCTTAGATAGCCGATGGAAGGGGCCTTTTCGAGTTCTAAAGAAGATTGGTCCTGTTACTTATGACATTTTGGAACTGCAGCAACCTCATCGTACTATGCGTGTCCATGCGAATCAGCTCAGGCCATTTGTTCCCGCATCAGAGATAGACTTTGTAGAGAGGAGGGTGACCAGTTGCCGTATCCACTTGTGAACTTTGAGTTTGATGCTGCACCAGAATCGAGTGAACTGCTTACAGACAGTGAGAATGGGAGCGGTGATGGTAATGCTTCTTCTATCGAAATATGGTATTGGTATACATCAGTATGCTCCTGCTGTGTGAAAGGTGCGAGTGCATGAGTAATTGTATATGAATGTTAAAGTTCATGGTCGTGAAGGTGAGTGAACTCCAAAGTTTTTAGGTTACTTTATACGAGCGTTTATATTTCTTTTGAGTATTTTATATCTTGTTTTTCCGTCATGTCTTATCTTGCTCACTTTGTTTTAAACACTTACCTCATTTTAGTTTTTTCATTTGATTTGTTCTTTTAACTTAATAAAAAGGAAAAGAAAATCAGTTTGTAAATCCTCAGTTGGCAAGTTAAAGTTTTGGCAGTTCTTTCATGGTTGTTTCACCCACCTCAAAATATGTGAATGTATGCTTATCTGTTGATTTCTCCCACAGAACTATGTAATGACACAACACTCACAAACCTGATTCAGACTATTCTCAGTGATGTGTGCCAAAGATGTCTTGAGTCGCTCCGCCTAGCTTCGCGACTCCCGCCCCCGTGGATGAATTGTAGTGTACCCTGAGGTCCACCAGGCTCCGAGTTTCTACATACGGAAATATCTAACATGAAAATATACAAATACCTCCTTAACTTCCATTCTCTGTTAAGAATCGCAATTCATTTTCTTTTTATTTTTGGGGGGTAACTATTTTATTTACTCGCTGAGTTTTGTTTCTTACTATATATACATTCTTTTTATCATTATCTCAGATGTTTTTTTAAGGTACTTAGCCTTGCCACATTTCACCGCTTTTATTTTTAGTATCTCATTTCACTTTATTTTACCTTTGAAAGATATGCCCCGAATTTCGCGTGGGCCAATCAGGTTAACGGGCGTGTAGCTCCAGCCAATCAGAGTCATTCTAGGTCGTCCCCCTGTGTGTGATTTTCAGGGGCGCGGGATTTCACGCTCACGCTCACGACTGGCTGGACGCACGCTCCCGTAGACGCCCCCCCTAGAATTCGTAAATGTAATCAAAAGCTAAGTATTCTCTGTATTTTGTGATGGTTTTGATATAAGCACGAAAGAAACAGTCACCGAACATTTTCTTGTGGCACGAGTGATGTATGTGGAATATAATTAATAAATTGTTAAACGGCAATTAAATATGATAAACCTATAGCAGTCCAGCCAGCCAGTCACCCTTATTTTAAATATAAAGATAATTTCTTGCACATCTACTAATTCTATTTATGATAAAATAAGATACGTATACGCATGAACATATTAATTTATATATTAAGCATGAGCACTTAAACTACTGAGTACAGAAAAATGGATAATGGAAATTAAACTAAATGAATAAAAATGGTAATGAGTGGATACCTAATGTGATAGAATGATCAATAAATATATCATGATAACCAGACGAAAACGGTGGTGAACACGAGAGGCCGCAGCTACTTTCCAGTTTCAACGCAGACTAACTATTTTATTAGCGGGCGTCGGGCACACACGACGCAGACGACAACGCTACAATAATCATATATAATTATTATAGTGTTATGGTGCTTTTTGTTATTTCTTATTCATTCATTGTTTCCTCATAACTGTAACTGCACTACTGCTTAGTGTACATTTGTCTTCTTCATTTGCTTCAACCAATTTCAAAATTAGTTATTCATTTCCACGATTAATAATAAAGATCACGGAGGCATCTCTACATTTTTCAACCATCATCATTTCATATAATAATCATCATCAGTAAATTTCTGTTCATACTTTTATATGGTCTTTGTTTATTACCGCTTCTTCATCACTTACCCCTATTTATAATTTTTGATTTGTTAGTTACTGTGCAGAATAATAATAGTTATGATGATGATGGAATGATGATGATGATGATGATGATATTTATTAATAGTAGTAATAATAATAATAATAATATATAATAATAATAATAAATAATAATAAATAATAATAATATAATATATAACATATAATGACAAATAATAATATATAATAATAAGATAATATAATAATAATAATAATAATAATAATAATATATAATAATTAATAATAATAATAATAATAACAATAATGATAATAATAATAATAAAAATCTCAAATTAAATGCATAATCCGACGATTTAGATAAAGCATTATGGAATCATTAACTTTTTAGAAACTCAGACCTCTTGACTTCAGATCAATTAGATTTCATCTTTCTAAAACTACTAGTGGGGTTGTAAAGCCTTAACCATGGAAGGGAATAACTTAATTTTGAATATATATTGTGAGTTATTTTCAAAAACATGATAATTGATATAACGAGGATAATGGTAATTGTTACTACTATCATTGTTACTTTGATTATTATTATATGTTATGTGATGCATTATCAATTATATCTTTATTACTATCATTACTGTTAGACTATCTCATATATAATTATCATTGTCATTTTATTATAACAATTGCTATTATTACTTAACCAATTGATTATCTAATGATTAAGTATTATCACTCCATTAATAAATGAGTATTTATAATCATTTAGTATCTATATCAATCAGTGCGTATTATTATTAGTACATTGTTACTATTGTATATTGTTTTATATCCTTATCAAATCGTATTATTGACAATATGTCAATATCATTGTTTGTGTTACTTTATGTCATATGTATTATTTTTGTCATCATTAACATTATTACCATTTACCATCTCATTACTGTACCCAAAGTTCCCATTATTATCAATTATGATTAATCAATCATTATCAAATTATCAGATTATTTTCATTATCATGAGGTTAGCAGTCTTTACTATTATCATTATTACTACATCATCATCATTATCAATCATTATCATTTGCTATTAATATAGATTTCATTATCAATGGAATCATAATTATTCAAAATTAATTCATCCATCTTTAATTATTATCGACATATTACTGAATATAGAGAGTGTGAACAATATTAAAGTGAATAAAGGTACAATATGAATTGATCCATTACGAGAGACTGAAATTATATTAGTATATAGAATGCGCACAACGCCTCAATTTCAAACCCATTTTAACAATTAAGTAAATGATGGAGTGAGATGAAATGGAAGACGAATAAAATAAAGTACTCCGCTATTACATTATTAGAACTAATAAATACACATTTTAAAAAAAAAAAAATAAATTAAATACTTGTATTATTGGTAGTTACAGATGAATTATTAAGATAGTAACAGACACAAAGACCTGGATAGTGAATGTATTGGATAATCAAGATACATAATTAAGATATTGTAAAAAACAAAATACACTTTAGATACAGTCAATAATATCAAGAATCTTGAACCAAATCGAATTATTCTTTATGAGTTTATCGTCAAGTTTGGATTACCAATTCTCTAGCATAGTATAATACACCTACTCTATATAGCTAGTATATTGGGTATTAGAATGTTGTAATGTTGTAGTATAGAATTGACATTAAATAGTATAATTTCTAAAGAGTTAAACATGAATGAAAAGCGCAATTTTAGATATTCTTCATTGGATATGGATAACTAGATAGATAGATGAATCGGTAGATAGATAGATAGGTACGTAGACAGATAGACAGACAGATAGGTAGCTATAGAGAAGAGACAGGCAGATATATAGATAAAGAGAACAGACAGATAGATAAATATAGAAAATAAACAGATAGGCAGATAGATAGATATATAAAAACAGATAGGCAGATAGATATAGTGAATATACAGATAGATAGATATAATAAATAGCCAGACAGATAGATAGATATAATGAATAGACATATAGACAGATATAGAAAAAAACAGTTAGGCATGTAGATAGATATAGAGAATAGGTAGACAGATATAGAAAAAAGGCAATTGGGCATGTAGATAGAAAGAGAATAGACAGATAGGTAGATAGATAGACTGATTGATATGCCAACCTACACACTCGATCCGCTGCACCTTTGCCCTTCATCAGGTTCCAGCTCGTTGCCAATCAGCAGTTAATTAGTTAATTTGCAGTTTCATCTATTGAATCGTAAGACAATGAAGTCAGAGTGTTATAGCATACGGTTAATGAAGTCAGAAGTATAGCATACGGTTAATGAAGTCAGAGTGTTATAGCATACGGTTAATGAAGTCAGAGTGTTATAGCACGGTTCACGAGAGGGCTGACTTTGATAGAACATACCTATAAAGAAGCGAAAGTGACAGCGGACTTAGATCCTCACCTTGTATGACACTGCTGAAACAAACGCCGTTCTAGCTAGCTAATGATGTGCCTATTAATTACATCTTAAAAATAAAATGAATTATGGGTAAGACAGATGTTTATTTTTTATTTATGTCTTTCTTTTCTTTTTTTAGGGGCATTTGGGAATTAGAATCTCGGATGCTGAGTTACTGAAAAGGAACATAGGAGATTGAAGGAATGATATTTCTGATTACAAAGGACCGGATATGAGGTGTTGCAGGTTTAGTCTTTATCGGAGAAATGATAATATGGTCAATATATATATACTTAATTACTGAATTCATATAGTAAGAACACGGGGATTGGGTGAATCAGCTGCTATCTGTTCTACGAGGATATCCTCAGATGAATGGAATAAATTCTGAGAATAAAGAAGAAATTGTAAAAGCTGATGATTATATTGCTGCTTTTAAGACACGAAATTTTTACTAGAATAAACAAAACTTATTTATTTACTTATCCTTTCAATGCAGATTATTTTTTTGCTCAGTGAAATATTTTCCCCTGGAAGCATTGCCTGTATATTTCCTAGTTTTATGATTGGCTTGTAAGAGTGAACGTTAGTGGGTCAAGACATCGCGTTTATGATCTGGTCAACAAGTAAAGAGTACACTTGGCTTGTACATTATTATTCAAGAAGGGAACATCAGTTATGCTCCCTCTCTATCTATCTATCTCAATCTCCTCTCTTTCTCTCCCTCTGCCTCTCTCATCTATCTAATCTTCATCTCTCCTCTCCTTCAATCTTCTCTCTCTCATCTCTCTCGTCTCACTCTCATCTCTCCGTCTCGCTTTCGTCGAGATATCTCTCTCTCTCATCTCTCGTCTCTCTTCCCTGGTTCAACTGGGATTCTCTCTCTATCCTATCTCTCTATCTCAATACGTCTCTCTCAATTTCTCTCTCATTTCTCTCATCTCTCTCCTCTCTCTCTCTCTCTATCTGCATCTCCTCTCTTCCCTCTCTCATCTCTCACTCGTCTCGTCTCTCTCCTCTATCTATCTAATCTCTCTCGTTTGACTCTAATCCTTCTCTCTCTCTCTGCTTCTCTCTGTCTCTCTCTTTCAGTGAATTGAGTCTCTTTCTCGGGCGTCTCTCCTCCCCTAGGATCGCACCGATCGTCGGTAATCACGTTAGGCTTGAGGTCATGCGTCCGATCCGATCTATAATGATTTGTGCCTTGTGTACCTCGCAGTATGGGTATCTGTATTCAGTAGTCCTATCACTCGTATTGCTGGATATCTAACTCAGTCACCCATAGTAGTCTCTCTCATCTCTCGCCTAGGAATCTGATTCTCTCTCTTTCTGTCATTTTTTACCGCTAGGAAAAGTTAAAGACTTTTTTTTCACTTGTACTGTTGGAGAGTTATAATGCCCGACCACAGTGGTATGCGTTATACCTGCTCTCAAAAAGAAGGGTTACTTAAGCAAACCCACAAAACTAAACACATTTACATATAGTTCTAGAAAAGAGAGAGAAAAAATCTCCTCATTGATGTCATAGCAATTTTGTCGACCATACGAGAATCTCTGCATTTGATTTTTTTTTTTTTTAATGACCGAGATGTAGTTTCAATAGTCATTGCTGTTCTTTGTTTGTCATTTAATAAATATGTTTATGCTTTCTCTCAGTTCTTTAGAAAAGTAGTTGGAGAAAGCATAAGAACTGGTAAAAACGTATATAAGGAATTTGAATAATAGTGAATGCAATAATGCCAATTATGGGGGTTATGGGAACCTGGGTAAAGATGATAATAATAATGACACCAAAAACAATGGAAATTAACAATAATAATAATAATATCATGCTATGAATGCTAATGAAATGGTGATGATGCCAGTATTAGATGAACAAATTCTTTACTTCTATTATTAGGAAAAATAAAATAAATAAGGAATGTGCTAACACGAATCGAGATTACGATCACAACAATATTGAAATATAATTCTTATCCGTACTCTTTGTATTATTAATAATGATACTACTAATAATACTAATAACAGTATCAATCGTAATCTTAATCATGATTATAGCCAAATCAGTGATTTAACAGTAAAAACAATGAAAAATGGCTTAAAGAGAGAATATGAATAGAAGTGATAGTAATGATAATGATAATAGGTATAATGAAAATACATAATGATAATGATATGAATAATATGAAGGTAACAGAAAATGAATTGATCTGATGCAATTAAAAACGAATATATAAACAAATCAATAATAGATGATAATTAATGAATCATTCGGATACATGATAATTTATATGAGATAATAATAGTACTAAAACAATAATAAAAATAATTGTGAAAATGACTAAAACTCATCTGATGAAGGTTTTACTTCGGTATAATGCTGGAATTTGATATGACGAGTAACGGACAAGTTGGCACCATGCAACACCGGGCACGGGCGTGGCAGAGATCGGGTGCCTCCTTATAAGGTAAAACTCTGGACCACAACATGATGCCAAGATGAAACTCATAAGCTTTATATGAGACGAAAAAAATAGACGAAAAAAATAGTATATACTTTGGGTACAAGGATACGGTTCCAAGAATATACTTTATGATCGATAGATATATTGTCTGTGGTTTTTTATGTGTAATTGTTTATGAAAGCAAATATCTGCTAACAACAACAGTAATAACGATGATAGTGATAGTGTATATTTAGATGGTAATAATGAAAATAAAAATAGTTGTGATGATGATGATGGTGAGAATAAGGACAATGATAATGATGCTGAAAATATTGATATTGATAAAAAAAAATGATGATAACGGGTATGATAAAAATAATGGTATGGGTTACGATATTGATGATAACGATAATGATATAAATAACAGAAATAGTAATAATAACAATAGTAATACTGATAAAAATAATGATAATAATAATAATAGTAATAATAATAATAATAATGATGATGTTGATAATAGAAATAAATAAATGATAATGATTAGAGTGGTAGTGATTATAATAAAGATGATAATAATAATCATGATAATGTTTATAGTAATGATGATAATAAGAACAACAATATTAGTAATAATGATATTAATGATTACGAAAAATGATGCTAATGATAATAACAAGGTTAATAATAATCATGGTAATTATTAATGACAATAATAACAATCATATGATGATAAAAATTATAATGACATCAGTGATGATAGCAATGATAATGATAATATTAATGATAATGATAATAATAATAAACAATGGTAATAATAATGATGTCAATAATGCTAATGATAGTAATAATAATAATGATAATAATAGCAATGATAATAGTGATATCATTAATGATGTTGATGATAATAATGATAAAAATAATAACAACAATAATAATAATCATGAAAAGAATAAGAATGATAATGATGATAATAGCAATGATAACAATTAAAAAAATAGTATTCATAATAACGCATTCAGCATTAGTAATTAGGAACATGACAGTGATAATGATAATAATAATGATAATAGCAAAAATTATAGTATCATAATAAGGCTAATATTAGTAAAAATGATACCAATGATACTGATAATAAAAATCATAATGAAAATAGGATAATAGCATTTATATTATGATGATAATTATATTAATTAGTAATGATAGTGATAGTGATAATAGTAATGATAATGATGATGATAATAATAATACTGATTATAATGATAATAATAAAAGCAACCTGATAATGACAATAGTAATAATGATAGTGATTGTAAAGATGATGATAATAATTATAATGACCATAATGATGATAATGAAATTAATGATAACAAAAAAACAATAACAATTATAATGACAATGATGAAAGTAATAGAAATGAGAATAGTAATAACGAAGATGATGATAATAATAATAACGACAATAATGATAATGACAGTAAAAGACATGTATGATGTATAATCATATTAAAAATAAAGATGATGATAATAAAGATACTAATAGTACTGATGACAATAATATTGATTATGAAAATAATGGTGATAATAATGGTAGTAATAACAATAATAATAATAACAGTTATGATAATAAAGATAATCATGATAATGGTGATAATAAAAATAATGATAATAGGAATAACAACAATGATGATAATGATGTTAATGGTAATGATAATGATAATAGTAACAATAGTGATTAGAAACTAATACTAAGAACCTTGATATCCTTGAATGATAATGATAACAAAAATAATACTAACACTATTATTATTATCATTATTATTATTAATGATAATGAAAAATAATAGTAATGATAATGATATCAATAATGACAAAAATAACAGGAAAAATATTGAAAGTAATGATAGTACCAATAATTATGATAACAACAATAATGATAATAATGCTAATTATAATAACAACGATGAAGATGATAATAATAATGATGATAATGATAATAATAATGATGATGATAATTATCACAATAGTAATGATAATAAGGATGATAATGATAATAATGATAATGATAATAACAATATTAACATAAAATATAATAATGATAAAAATGGTAGAAAAGCCCATACTTTACAAATCATATTTATTGAAATTGAAAATGTCTTATTTTCAAGAATCAAGTTTGTGTTTCTTTAACATTCATCAATAATGATAACAATAAAATTATAAAAATACTATTAAGAATGATCATTGTAATAATGATGATAATGATAAGGATGATAATGGTAATGATGATGATAATACTAATAATAATAGTAATAATAGTAGTGATGATAATAATAATGAAAATGATAATGAAGGTAATAATGATAATAATGATAATAATAATGAAAAACACAATATGATAATATGATGATAATGATAATAATAGTAACGGTAAAAACAACAATGATGATCATGATAATAATGATAGTAACAATAATGATAATAATGATGATAACGCGAATTATAATGATGATAATAATGATAATAGTAATAGTGAAAATAATAATAATAATAATAATAATAATAATGATAATAAATAAATATAATAATAATAAGTAATGATAACAATATATAATTGATAATAATAATAATGATAACATGATAATAATGATGACAACAACAACAGCAATAACAACAAAACAATAATGATAATGGATGACGAATAATAATAATAGATAATAATAATAATGTTAATAATGAATAATGATAACGGATTAATAATGATGCATATAATAATAATGACAATAATGGTGATAATGATAATGATATTGAAAACAATAATGATAATAGTAATCATCATCATCATCATCATCATCATTATAATAATATGATGATGATTATAATAATGATAATAGAAATATTGATAATAATAATAATAATGATAATGACAATAGCAACAACAATAATAACATTCATGATAATGATAATGATAATAATGGTTTTGATAGAAATGATGATAATGATGATAACGACAATCAATTTAATGATATTGGTAATATTAATAACAATGATAATAATGATAATGATAATGATGATATTGACAGACACACACGCACACACAAACACACACACGCACACACACACGCACACACATACACACACACGCACAGACACACACACACACACACACACACACACACACACACACACACACACACACACACACACGCAACACACGCACAGCACACACACACACACACACGCACACACAAACACGCACACACACACACACACACACACACACACACACACAGACACACACACACACACACACACACACACACACACACACACACACACACACACACACACACACACACACACACACACACACACACACACCACACAACACACACACACACACACACACACACACACACACACACACACACACACACACAACACACACAAACACACACACACACACACACAGACACACACACACACACACACACACACAGGCTCGCCCCAGGCTAGGCATCAACTAGAGAGTTCTTATAGAATCATATTCCCGTCAATGGCGGCTCCATCAGGAACGATTGGATATTGAAAATGTGATGGAAGTTTTCGTCAAAAAATATTCCACATATCTTCGTTTTTCTCTGACCAGAGGAGGCCGAGAAAGAGAGAGAGAGAGAGAGAGAGAGAGAGAGAGAGAGAGAGGGAGGGAGGGAAAGAGAGAAGGTGAGTCGTGTGGGTAAAAAAAAAAAAAATGGAGTTGTGGAGTCTTTAATTCGTTGATTATTGTCACTCGGGAGTAATTAGTGAGGGAGCGGTAATGGAAGCGGCGCGGAAGGCGATTTTGGCGGGAAAACGCTGCGCGCGACGGCCGCCCTGGGAGGCTCTCCGCTGGCTCGGGTCTGTAATTGTCCCGGGCGAGCGATGCCGAGAGGGAATGACCGAAACTATAAGGAGAATCATCGTCTTTCAAGAAATATTGTGAAAATGTGATGGACGCAACTCAATGGTCGCATCCCGCTCTGCCGATCACGTCAAATTTCGCCCTTGCGTCATCCGTCAATAAGATCCATCCGGGACCCGTGTACTGTGTGACAGTTATTTTCACCGTTCTCAATTTATCTGGTTGAAATAACTCTCCGACTGTCACAAGCAGGGGGACTATGTCGGGTTTTATGTTTTGATATCTGCTATATAAACTTGAATGGAAAGTTTTTATTACAGCAAACCAGACGCCAACGAGAAAATCGGGTCCGACTTATTGAATTGGAAATACAGAAAATGATTTGTTTTTAAGGGCTCGGAGGATTCACTGGACTCGAAAATGGAATTTGCAGATTTTGAAGAACGACTCATGTCTAAGGTGGCTTTGAGCGGGAAGGAAGGAGAGGAGGCAGGAGGAGGGGGGGAGGAGGAGGAGGAGGAGGGGATGGAAGAGGAGGAGGAGGAGGAAGAGGGGATAAATGTCAAGAGGAGGCGAGGGGGATGGAAGGAGGGGGAGGAAGAGGGAAAGTGAAAGGAGGATCCGTCAGTGCGGCATTCTCACTAGGAGGCATGGAGGAAGATGGGGGCAGGGCATCATAATATGCGAAGTGCCAGGTCGGATGTTGCGAATGAGCGAGGTGGAAAGTCGTAGGAATAGAGGAAGAGGGGGCATTGGAAGGTGAGGAAGAGGAGGAGGGGGAATGTGCGTACTAGGAATTCTGTAGGAGGCGGTATTAGGTAGGAGGAAGCGAGACACGGATAGAAGCTGCCGGTGAATTGTCCAGGGGGTGGATCGCATCGAGGAGGCCAAAGAGAGGACAGAGGAGTCGGGAGGACTTGCGGAGAGAGGCCAGTCGATGTCGCACTGAGAAGATTATAGGAGCTGAGAAGAGATGGAGCGAAGACAGTGAGGCGGAAGAGTGCGGTCAGCAACGCGCACGCGGTGACCAAGTGCCCGGATCTTCGTGAACTCGGGTGTCCGACGCTCACGCTCGTATAGCTCGCTGCATCTCGCAGTAGCAAGCGGGGTCGATGGATGACTGCGTAAGAGGGGGAGATGGAGGCAAGGATGCGAGAGGTCGGGGGGGCATGGAGGCGTAGGAAGCAAGAAGGAACTGGAGGAGGAGGTAGGGTCAGAGGGAGATGGTCCTCAAGAGGGTCAGGTCGAGGAGAAGAAGAGGATCGGTCATCATCTTAAGCCTAATTCGGTGAATCGATGTTGAAAGCCGAATCGTCTGTAGCAAAGCGAGGGAAAGACGGGGTGCCGTATGGAGGATAGGAACATCTGTACAGGGAGGGTGGAGAGATACGCAGGTAGAGCTAGGAAAGAGGGTAATCAGTTAGTAAGAGGAAACGGTTGAAGAAAGGAGATGATGACTTATGAGGAGGCATGAAAGCAGTACAAGGCAAAGAATTCAACAAGAGCTAGGAGTTGCAGGAGGCAAGCGAACTGGTAAGAGTCATTCTACGAGGTAGCTTGCGCAAGGCGAAGGGTAGAAGGAAGGACTGCCGCAGTGGGGGATATGACGAGTCAGTCACAAGTACGGGAGAAATGATGGGGTAACGATCCTGGAGGAGGATGGAAGGAGGAGAGAAAAGGAAAGACGACGGTGAGTCGGAGGAAAGAGGGGAAAGAAGCTGGGGAAGACAAGAGAGAGAGGAGAAGGAGAGCAGAAGCGGACGAGTGGGTCACCGACTACGGAGATGGCCTGGGGTCATAGCCGGTATCCGCACGATGCCCATGTCTGTTAGAACACAGACTAATTAGGCTGCCTGTTCCCAACTGCGGCGCCGGCGAAATCGTATTGTATCAAGCGTCGCTGACATTCGCCTCGAGACTCAGAGCTGCTGAAGATCGTAGTGTGCCGCCGATTTGATAATGCGCCGGCAGGGCACCCATGCCGGGTCAGAGCCCGTCGCCGAACGCGCGGCCGGGAAAAGCTGACAGGCGGTTGGGAGTCATGCCAGGCCGCGATTAAGCCCGAGTCCCTCGTCGGCCTCGCCGTGTCGTTCCGCTTGCCATAACGCAAGGTTTTTTCTTGTTCTTTTTCTGGTCCTTAAGAACTCGGGTTGGCTGAGGTAATTCATTCTTTTTTTCGTTGTTACGTTTTTTGGTTAGTTTTTTTTTTTTTTGTTTGTTTTCGTAGTTTATATCTGACTGTTCGATTTCTAATTGTGGGGGAAGAGGGGGCCTTGATTTTTTTTTGTTTATTTTTTCTTAGGTGGATTTATTTCATCCTTTTTTCTTTTCTCTTTTTTTGCTTTATTTCTTTTTTGCTTTCTTCCTTTCTGTCTTTTTCTCTCTTTTTTCTTTCTTTCTTTCTCTTTTTTGGGCTTTTTTTTTCTGGCTATTTTGTTCTATAATCGGTTGTTTCGGGCTTCTTTCTCTTTAATTTATGGCTTGTTATTTTTCTCTCTTTAACGTTATTATTTCATTTCATTTTACCGTTACTAATGCATTATGACAATCGAATTATCATGCATCCATCAACGAGCATTGTTAGTATTCATTGTTATTTAAATAATTTAAAAAAATTTTGAATTATCACTGTTATGATTATTATCATTATCATCACTATATATTATTAGTTGGTTATGGCATTAATTGTCATATTAAATTATGCTATCATCATCGTTTAATATGTCGCATCATCTATCACGCTCATCATCAGATTTATTATCATCATCATCTTTATTGTCATCATGCATCACCGATCATTCATCATTATCATCCATCATTATCATTATTTTATTATCATTATTCACTATTATTACATTTAATACTACCACCAGTGACAATCATTATAATTTAATTACTAATATCGTTATCATTATTAACATTACTATTGTTATTGCTATTATTTTCATAATCATATCTATTGTTATCACCATTATTATCAATCTTGTTTTTGTCATTATTACGGTAATTATTTCTATTATCATCGTCATCATCTTTATTAGTATCTTATTATCATAGTTATTATTATCATATCAGTACACTCATTATTTGTAATGATAGGTTAATTACCATCACTAATGAAATAAAAATTATCCCAATCTAATTATCATCGTTATAACTACTACTTTGCCATCGCAAATATAAATTATTCATCGTTTATAACTTGATATACTTTGCCATCGTCATTAAAATCATTAATATTATCTCTATCAACATTATTAGTGTCAGTAGCATCAATGTTAATATTCTATGATTATCATTATTATTATTGTCATTCTCTTGTCATAGTCATATTCGTAACCATCAACATTGTCATTATGATTATCACTTTTATCATCATTATTTTTGTTATCGTTATTGTAGTTATTATTATCTTTATTAGTTTTGTCATCATAATTGTTATTGTTATTAATGTATTATTATTATCATTATCATTGTCATTATCTATATTGTTATTATTATTGCTGTTGTTGATGTTGCCGTTGTTGTTATTGTTATTATTATCATTATCCTTATTATCATGACTATCCTTATTGTTATTACTACTATTATCAATATCATTATTACTATTATTATCAGTGTTACTATTGTTATTATCATTATCATAATCATCATTATCATCAACATTAATATCAATCAATATTATTACCATAATCACATTTTCTTACTATATTCATTTTTGTGTTATTCATCATTATCATTACCTTTAATGATATCATTTTTATTGTTTTCATTATTGTCATCATCATTGTTACTATTACCGATATTATTATCCTTGATATTATCATTGGTTACTGTAGTATTATAATTTCCATTATTAATGTCATAGTTCTTACTTTTATCTTTTCATTATCATTATCATTGTTATGAATATCATTAATTCTATTTCTCTTAATATTATGAATGTAATTATTATTGTATCTGTTATTCTCATTATCATTATCATCATTACTATTATTATCATAATTATTAGCATGATATTATTAACATGCTGCTGTTATTGTCATTAATTATTGTTATTCCTTATTTTTACTTATCATCTTCACATCACCAGAGAGAGAGAGAGAGAGAGAGAGAGAGAGAAGAGAGAGAAGAGAGAGAGAGAAGAGTAGAGAGAGAGGAGAGACGAGAAAGAGAGAGAGAACAGACAGACAGACAGACAGAAGACATATGTGTGTGTGAGCACATATGCATACATTGCCTATGTGCGTGCACTTACTAACACGCAAAACATTTTTTCCACAACACATACACAGAATTAAGAAACAGCGCACCGGTTAATAAATTCATTTATTGATAAATTGCCCGAAAAAATGAAGCAGCGATCAACATTATCGGTCGAGGAATTAATGAAAGGAACATCCGCCTCATATCACTTTGGCTTTAATATTTCCAGCGACTGATCTCGACTTTCTTTTATCTATTATTTACTTACGAAAAGAAACATATGTGTAGGCATGCAGAGGGATGCATGTATGTGCGTAGGTATTTACGTGTATACTGTATCTATGTCTTTGTGTATGTATATACAAATATATATGCGTATTATATGTATGTGTATATATATATATATGTATATATATATATATATATATATATATATATAATTATATATATATATATATATATATATATATATATATATATAATATATGTATATATATATATATATATATATATATATAATATATTATATATATATATATATATATATATATATTTATATATATATACATACAATATTATATATATATATATATATATATATATATCTATGTATATGTATATGTATATGCATATGGTAGAAAAGTATGACTGAGAATGAATATGGTATCTGATCGGTTTCGAATATCTTTTAGAAATACAGACATTAGAAGTTCCGTTCTGTTCAGTTAGATTTGTGAAGGCTAGCTTCTCCCGGGCCTGTGTCAGACTAGAGAAAATACACAGCATATTAATATCACTTGGGAGTTGAAAAATCACCTGGTGATTGTGACCTCGCATTCGTTAAGCGCATACTTGCTGCCGCGACCTTGAATAGTATGAATCTACCTTATCTGGTGTTCATATTGTTCTCTAGTGCGATGCATGCAGCTTCCATGACCTTCCTTTTGTGCTTATTCAATCCTTCATGGATTAATTTCAGCTTCCTTCCATGTTCGGTACCAGATGTCGGGAGCGCTTCCGAATGTTCGTGAATCACCATGCGTTGGAAGTCGCTGTGGTGACGGACGTAGCGCTCCTTGTTCTGCTTGATCGACTATGGCGTTGACTGCACTACGTGCCCCGTTTCACTCTGTTAAAATATGGGCTCGTATTAACCATGCTGCAGGGTATGCGATATGCTGCACTGACCGATTACGCATGCACCGGATGCGCTGGCGATTTTCACTGGTTTGCCAAAGTATTTGCTAATCACCTGGAAACGTTCCATGGGGGTAATCTTGGAATTAGAGGAACCAATGGAATTTGATCTTACAAGTATGTTTTCCGCCTCCTTTTTGAGGCTTAAGAGAAGACCTTTGGGATATTTATGTTTCATAAAAGAATTGATTGCATATATGAACTCAGTCTCAAGAAACTCAGGGCTGCAGATCCTCAGTGCCCGGAGGAAGAAGCCAATTACAACCCCAGATTTTGTTTTATTGCTGTAGGATGAGTAATAGTGGATATAATCGTCTTTATTCGTAGGCTTCCTGTATAAGGAAAAAACGTAGGCCTTCGTCACCCCGATGGATCAGAGTGTCCAGGAAAGGCAACTTCTGATCCACTTCCTCCTCCACTCTGAACTGGATTTTCTCGTGGACGGAGTTCTGCCGCGTCAGCGTATCTAGACACGACCTGCTGGGGACGATGACGAGGACATCATCTACGTATCGAAGCCAAGTCGAATGCCTGCCGATTATACCCCTGAAGTGGTCCTTCTCCAGCGTCTCCACGAAGAGGCAGGCCAGGACGGCGCTCAGAGGGGACCCCATGGCGAGGCCGCTGATTTCTTGGTTCTCTTCCCCTGCGAACTCGAAGAACCCGAAGTCCACACATAACTCCACGAAGCTTATGAAGTGATGCTTTGGCAGCGGAAGTTCGCCATCTGCCGGCGACCCTCTTCTGCCCGGATTGCTCCATCTGTGGGTACATTCGGAAAAAGGGATTTAACATCAAAACTAGCCAGCTTCTTATTTCTATATACAAAACTCCGAAGTGTGAAGCTGTCGAATTCATTCTTATTTCGATTTTCCTTAAATGTATATATTTGCATGTGGAAAATTTGAGTAGAATTTAAATTGAATGAAAAAGGAATAAGAATCAGATGTGATTTAGATGAATAGATGTGAAGTGGCAAATGGTCATGATATAATCAAAGTTTTAGCTAAATTGACCGTGTGTGAATGTAGACCCCGGTCAAAGGGTAGCCAAAAAAGGTCAACCGAAATGTGTGGTCTTTCCTTCCCGGGCCCACACTTTCTCCTACACCCATGATTACCCCTATATTGTTGAAAAAGTAATGACTGACACATGCTTACGGATACACGACTAAAAACAGTTAGACGCATACACAGCACAGAAATACACACGATAGAAACGTACACAATATAGAAATACACCCGAAAACACACACGCACACAGACACACACACACACATACACACACACACACTACGACGATCAAGAACCAACATTCAACATCGATATAACGCGATATGAGGGAAGGAGGAGAAAGGGGGAAGAGGAGGGGAAGGGAGGGAGAGGAAGGTAGGGGGAGGGGAGAGATGGAAGGGGGAGGGAGAGGAGGAAGGGGGAGGGAGAGATGGAAGGGGGAGGGAGAGGAGGAGGAGAGGGAGAGGAGGAAGGAGGAGGGAGAGGGGATGGGAAGGGAGAGAAAGGAAGGGAGGAAAAAGGAGGAAGGGGGAGGGAGAGGGAGGAGGGAGGAGGAGGGAAGGAGGGAGGGAGAGGAGGAGGAAGGAGAGGATGGAAGGGGGGAGGAGAGGAGAAGTGGGAGGGAGGGAGGGAGGGAGAGGAGGAAGGGGGGAGGAGGGGAGGAAGGGAATGAAGATGAGGAGGGGAGGGAGAGGAAGAAGAGGGAGGGAGAGGAGGGGGGGAGGGAGGGAAGGGAATGAAGATGAGGAAGGGGAGAGAAGGAAGGGAAGGGAGAGGAGAGGGGGGGAGGAGGGAAGGGAATGAAGATGGGAGGGGGAGGGAGAGGAAGAAGAGGGAGGGAGAGGAGGAAGGGAGGAGGGAGAGGAGGAGGGGAGAGGGAGGAAGGGAGAAAATGAGGAGGGGGAAGGGAGAGGAAGAAGAGGGAGGGAGGAGAGGAAGGGGGAGGGAGAGGAGGAAGGGGGAGAGCGGAGGGAAGGGAAGGAAGATGAGGAGGGCCAGAGAGTGCCACACTAGGGTGCCTGGACGTAGGAGAAGGACGTGTCATAAAAATAAGGTAGTGTTTAAGCCCGAGCATTAAGGGGCGTGGGGGGGGGGGGGGAGAGGAAGAGAGGGGAGGGGGATAATGTTCATCATCAGAAGGGGAGGGGAAGGGGGGAAGGGGGGGAATGGAGGGGGGGGTAGGGGTCATATCGACCATCACAGCTGCTGTTGAACGGCTGTGAGGGGACGGAACCCATTACGTCACACTCCTTCTCTGTATACCCTCGGCTCTCGCTCTCTCTCTCTCTCTCTCTCTCTCTCTCTCTTCTCTCTCTCTCTCTCTCTTCTCTCTCTCTCTCTCTCTCTCTTCTCTCTCTCTCTTTCGCTCGCTCTCTTCTCTCGCTCTCTCTCGCTCTCTCTCTCTCTCTCTCTCTCTCTTCTCTCTCTCGCTCTCCTCTCTCTCTCTTTCTCGCTCTCTTCTCTCTCCTCTCTCTTCTCTCTCTCTCTCTCTCTCGTCTCTCTCTCTCTCTCTCTCCTCTCCTCTGCTCTCTCTCTCTCTCGCTCTCTTCTTTCTCTCTCTTCTGCGTTGCTCTCTCGTCTGTCTCTCTCTGCTCTCCTCTCTCTCGTCGTTTCGCTCTCTCTGTTCGGCTCTCGCTCTCGCTCTCGCTCTTCTCTCTCTCTTGCTCTCTCTCTCTGCTTTCTCGTCTTCTGCTTGCTCTCTGCTCTTCTCTCGTCTCTCTCTCTGCTCTTTCGCTCTCTCTCTCTCGACTCTCTCTCTTTCGGCTATCCTCCTCTCTCTCCCTCTCTCTCTCTCGTTCGGCTCTTCGGTCTCTCGTCTCTCTCCTCATCGTCTCTCTCTCTCTCTCTCTCATCCTCTTTCTCGTCGTCTCTCGTCGTCTTCTCTCTTCCTCTCTGCTCTGCGATCCTCTCGGGATCTCTCTCGCGTCCATGCTTCTCGTCCTCTGTCTCTCTCGGGCTCGGTCGTCGGTCATCATCTTTTTGGCTATCTCTGCTGTCTATCAGGGTCAGTTTTGCGCGCTGTCTAAGTCTCTCTGTCAGTCCTATCTCTCTTGTCTCTCTTATATTCTGTCACGGCTGGCGGACCGCCTCTTTCTCTCTT
>NW_020870634.1:295790-310815 GCF_003789085.1 Penaeus vannamei | reverse complement strand
TTACGTCGGCATGTCGTATGGCAGAGAAGTGCCAGGCCATATGGGATGCAACAGTTGGGGTAAAGGCCGTCCTGCCGAATTTTAATGGTGCTCCACGAAAGGATCAGTTTGCCAAGCAGCAACATAATCGGCCCGTCCTTATGAAATGCCATGCCCCTGGGCTACCCACCAGTAGCTGAACCACTAGCAGAAGGTGCCACGCCTGCACTAGAGTATTATAGTGATGGGCCATTACAAGCAGCAGCTATACAAGGCACCCAGGGATCATCGTTACCACAGTCACAATCGCAGCCACAGCAATGGACCCGTCCTTCCAAGCAGCATGTTCACTGGTCTCCTAAGCTTCAAGACACTCGACGGCACTCATCAGACATTGTCACCACGCCGCAACACTAGTCATCGGAGGGCCTGGTGTGAATATCATCGTCTAGAGGGGCATAATACGTCAGAATGCCGTGCCAACAAGCGCGTGTGTTATGGATGCGGGGAGCCTGGTCACTTCTTAGCTTCCTGTCCCTTTCGTACCAGCCGTCCAGGTCAAAAACCCAACCCTCAGGCGGCAGTTCCAGTCCAAGGGAGGTCACCAACCAAGAAAGCTATGCTGACATTGAGGGGACGACCACAGGTCATCTTGCCAGTCAACGATAGGAAGATAACCTGTTTCATAGACACTGGCTCGGAGGTGACGGTACTGAAGGAAGAAGCAGCCAAACTCCTACCTGGCATCCGCATGTTGCGCAGTTCTCGGACACTTAAAGGAGTTGCCGGGATGCCTAAATCTGTTGAAGCCGAAGCTGATCTGAAGTTTACCATCCACCCTGGTTTAGACCTTGTGCACAGGACCTGTATCACCTCTGGCATTCATTTTCCTGGGGATATGCTCGTTGGGATGGATTTGCTTAGGAGATTGCCTGTGGTTATATTTATTTCGCCGAATTCTAGTGACAGTTACTTGGAGTTGGATGGTCACCGTCATGTAGTCACGTTTGTGGGTGAAGAGTCTTCGCACTGTTGTGAGGTTCCTGCATGTCATGAGTCCAGGGGAGAGCTTCCGGAGTCTTCCATTCCCTTGCAACCTCGCTACGTCTCGCCTGTGCATGTGACTGAAGCAACAACAATCGAACCTAGGGCTGGTAGATTTGTAGCTGCTTCCCTTTCACGTAGTGTTCCTGATGAAACTCATGTTGCTGTCATTGAAGGAAATGCGGCCCGTTTGCTCGTTCCCGCACCCTTATTACCGTTCAAGAAAGGAGGTCAAGCATTTGGGTGGTAAATACAGAACCGAAACCCCGGAAACTAAGTCCTGGTACTATTGTGGGTTATGCCGAACTCGTAGAAACTAGTGATCTCCAAACCACTTCCCAGTTTCTTCAGATACCCTCAGGGGGTACTCTCAAGGAAACCATTGATGGTAAGGCTCCAAAGTTACGTGACTCACCACCCGAAGATGTGTCTTGTGAAGACCTTGGCTCCTTGGAAATAAGTACTGCTGAAGCTGTAACTCCTGATTCTGGTTATCGAGGCAGTGCACTGGGTGCATTGAATGAGTCAATTGAACAGCATGGATTCATTGAAGATGGGTTTGAGAGTTTTGATGCGTGCCTTGACTTTGGCTACGAGCCTGATGAGTTTTTTGTGTTTCCTGAGACACCTGCCATTGATGAATCATGCCAAATCTGCAATGAACCCCAGCTGGATGTCGCCAGTGCCACACCATCGCCTAACACCGATGGCTCCAATCTGTTAGAGGAACAACTAAGCCTTAATCACCTAACATGCGAACAGAAGTCTCAACTGACAGATATCTTGAGGAGTTTTCCCAGACTCTACACAGGGAACAAACACACTGTAGGAACTGTCCCTGGCATTGAACATCGCATTCACACTGATGCCAATGTTCCAGTCTGTGTACGCCAGTGGAGACTGCCGCAGAGCACAAAGGAAATCATTAAGCAGGAGTGTAAAACAATGTTACAGCAAGGTGTGATAGAACCTTCTACGAGCCCATGGTCATCACCAGTCGTCCTCGTCAAAAAGAAAGATGGTTCTGTACGCTTTTGTGTGGACTATCGAGGTCTTAACAAGGTAACCACTCCAGACAGTTATCCACTTCCTAGGATAGATGAGCTCATGGACTCTCTATCTGGGAAGACGTGGTTTACCGTTCTCGATAGCAGAGCTGCATACTGGGCCATTTCTGTTCACCCCGAGGACCGCCCAAAGACGGCTTTTACAGATGGGAATCGCCTGTATCAGTTCCGACGTCTACCATTTGGGCTGTCAACAGCACCAACGACATTCCAGAGAACTATGGATATTGTTCTCTCTTCTGTTCTTGGGCGACACACTCTTGCTTACTTAGACGATGTTGTGGTTGCATCTACGTCTTTTGAAGCTCACCTGAATCATCTCAAAGAGACGTTAGGACTTCTTGAAAATGCAGGCATGAAACTTAACCTCCACAAGTGTGAATTTGCTCGACAGGAAGTCAAACTACTTGGTTTCATTGTTGGGAGAGACGGTATCCGACCGAACCCTGACAAGGTACTAGCAATTGCTGCCATGAAACGACCCAGATCAGCACGTGACATCCGTAGGTTTCTTGGTGCATGTGGATTTTTCAGGCGGCATATTCCACGATTTGCCACTATTGCTAAACCGCTGACCCAACTCACAAAGAAGAATGTGAAATTCGAGTGGGGAGATGCAGCTCAACAGGCCTTTGACACTTTGAAGGAGGCCTTGGTTAGAGCACCTGTCCTGCGCCTTCCAGATTTTGATCGACCATTTGAAGTTCACACTGATGCTAGCGGTCAGGCTCTTGGTGCTGTTCTACTCCAGAGGGAAGCAGATGGGACCACATGCGGTTGCATATTGGTCAAGGGTATTAAAGGAAACAGAAACTCGTTATCCTATCATTGATTTGGAAGCCCTTGCAGTCGTGGAAGCTATTAGAATCTTCGACCCGTACATATGGTAGATGCTTCACTGTCTGGACCGACCATAGTCCACTGACATACGTTTTTTCAAGAAAGACCAAGAGTACGAGGCTAAGTAGGTTTGCTCATGAGCTATCTGACTATAATTTCACTCTACATTATAAGCAAGGGGCCAGTAATTACGTACCTGACCTGCTGTCTAGACCACCAGGAGAGCCATCCGATCTCCTGATTATGCTTGCCCTGTAGGAAACTCTGTTGCTGACCCTGAGCCCAATCCTGATACCCCACTGCTGGAAGTACCCCCTTCAGTGCAGGATCAGCAGATGCAAGAACCGCAACCACATCAGATGCCCAACCTCACAACCTTGGCCTCTCAGCAGATGAGAGAACAGCAGCTACAGGATCCCGTCTGTACAGATCTGATAGCCTGGCTTGAAAGACGTCAGTCATTGCCTAAAATTCGTCTGCCAGCAGCTATAAGCGACTTCGAATTATACGATGGAGTACTATATCACCTTCGTCATTTTCCGGATCGAGTGGTTAAACAGATTTACGTTCCACACCAATTATGTAACCAGGCATTACACCTGGCTCATCAACCTCCAACGGCAGCCATCCAGGAGCTTTACGCACATATCAGAACTTGTGTAATAACTGGTTTTCCCAAACATGCTTCACTTGGCACGAACATATGTTGCGAGCTGTGAAACTTGCCAGCGTCGCAAGGCTCCCGTGGTTAGAGCACCTATGCAAGGACATCCACCTTCTAAGGCTCCCTTAGAAATGTCTCCGCAGATTTAATGGACCTTCGCCGATCTGCACAAGGGTTTCGATACGTTTTATCCATTATTGACCATCATACACGCTATCTCCAGTTGGTACCCTTAGGGATAAATCCGCAAGCAGGGTTTTAAAAGCCTTTGTTGACCATTTTATTACCTTGTTTGGTCCTCCAGCCCAACTCCACACAGATAATGGATTAGAGTTTTCGTCTGATGAGTGGCGTTCACTATTGAAGGAGTTAGAGGTGAGACACTCCTTTTCTGTTGCATACCATCCGCAGTCAAATGGTGTAGTTGAAAGGAGCAACAGAGTAGTAAAGGATGCTCTTGCCGCCCTGGTACAACAGTCACCTTCACAGTGGCCTATTCACCTGCCCGCCGTACGCTTTGCCCTTAACTCGGCCATCCATCGGTCCACCAGTGATCAGCCTCTGTACCTGCTGACCGGGAGAATGGCACTTTTTCCTCGCGGCCTGACAAATTTGCAGACTATTGATGAGGGGCAGATGGTAAAGTGTCTTGCTGATGCTCGCCGTATAGCGATAAAGACAACTCTAGAAACTCGCGAAGCCAATAAGATATTACGATAGGAAGGCGAAACCTCTGCACCTAAATGAAGGATCCTTAGTTTTACGTAAGGTAGAAGGTAGTACCAGAGCCTTAGATAGCCGATGGAAGGGGCCTTTTCGAGTTCTAAAGAAGATTGGTCCTGTTACTTATGACATTTTGGAACTGCAGCAACCTCATCGTACTATGCGTGTCCATGCGAATCAGCTCAGGCCATTTGTTCCCGCATCAGAGATAGACTTTGTAGAGGAGGGTGACCAGTTGCCGTATCCACTTGTGACTTTGAGTTTGATGCTGCACCAGAATCGAGTGAACTGCTTACAGACAGTGAGAATGGGAGCGGTGATGGTAATGGACTTCTTCGTATCTAATCGAAATATGGTATTGGTATACATCAGTATTGCTCCTGCTGTGTGAAAGGTGCGAGTGCATGAGTAATTGTATATGAATGTTAAAGTTCATGGTCGTGAAGGTGAGTGAACTCCAAAGTTTTTAGGTTACTTTTATACGAGCGTTTATATTTCTTTTGAGTATTTTATATCTTGTTTTTCGTCATGTCTTATCTTGCTCACTTTGTTTTAAACACTTACCTCATTTTAGTTTTTTCATTTGATTTGTTCTTTTAACTTAATAAAAAGGAAAAGAAAATCAGTTTGTAAATCCCTCAGTTGGCACAAGTTAAAGTTTTTTCTTTCATGGTTGTTTCACCCACCTCAAAATATGTGAATGTATGCTTATCTGTTGATTTCTCCCACAGAACTATGTAATGACACAACACTCACAAACCTGATTCAGACTATTCTCAGTGATGTGTGCCAAAGATGTCTTGAGTCGCTCCGCCTAGCTTCGCGACTCCCGCCCCGTGGATGAATTGTAGTGTACCCTGAGGTCCACCAGGCTCCGAGTTTCTACATACGGAAATATCTAACATGAAAATATACAAATACCTCCTTAACTTCCATTCTCTGTTAAGAATCGCAATTCATTTTCTTTTTATTTTTGGGGGGTAACTATTTTATTTACTCGCTGAGTTTTGTTTCTTACTATATATACATTCTTTTTATCAATTATCTCAGATGTTTTTTTTAAGGTACTTAGCCTTGCCACATTTCACCGCTTTTATTTTTAGTATCTCATTTCACTTTATTTTACCTTTGAAAGATATGCCCCCGAATTTCGCGTGGGCCAATCAGGTTAACGGGCGTGTAGCTCCAGCCAATCAGAGTCATTCTAGGTCGTGCCCCCTGTGTGTGATTTTCAGGGGCGCGGGATTTCACGCTCACGCTCACGACTGGCTGGACGCACGCTCCCGTAGACGCCCCCCCTAGAATTCGTAAATGTAATCAAAAGCTAAGTATTTCTGTATTTTGTGATGGTTTTGATATAAGCACGAAAGAAACAGTCACCGAACATTTTCTTGTGGCACGAGTGATGTATGTGGAATATAATTAATAAATTGTTAAACGGCAATTAAATATGATAAACCTATAGCAGTCCAGCCAGCCAGTCACCCTTATTTTAAATATAAAGATAATTTCTTGCACATCTACTAATTCTATTTATGATAAAATAAGATACGTATACGCATGAACATATTAATTTATATATTAAGCATGAGCACTTAAACTACTGAGTACAGAAAAATGGATAATGGAAATTAAACTAAATGAATAAAAATGGTAATGAGTGGATAACCTAATGTGATAGAATGATCAATAAATATATCATGATAACCAGACGAAAACGGTGGTGAACACGAGAGGCCGCAGCTACTTCCCAGTTTCAACGCAGACTACTATTTTATTAGCGCGTCGGGCACACACGACCAGACGACGACGCTACAATAGTACAAGCAGTAGATGTAGGTTTATATATATATTGGCAAATAGACGTATTATGTTCTAACTCCTTTGGTTCTGGGTATATAGACCGGCAGCCAAGGGAGGTTTGGTCAAACGAACGTGGTGCCAATTGCTGAGTACAGGATCACGTAGAGAATGATAGGGCATATGAAGATCTGGCCGTCTGCCGTGGATCCCCTGCTGCGTTTGGCCCCTGGGGACCCTCAAAAGGACCCAAAAAATCAACTAGATCAGACATAGAGAGGTTCCGCACACAATGTTTTTCTTGGTAATTTACATATCACGCTGGGTAAAAAATGATTCATGCCAGACATAATCTCTGCTGCATTAGGCCTGCCAACCGCCCAAAAACGGGCCTAAAACTTTGGGCTGAATCTAACATTATTGGTACCAACTGAAATAAAGTTTATATTCTTCAGCACGTCTGATAGAGTACAGAATGGACAATGCCAGATAAATTTCCTGCTGCATTATGCCCGCCAGACATGCCCAAAAGTGACCCACTCTCTCTGCTCTGGCAAAATTGATGTAAATGGAACATGAAAGGTACTGAATGAAACTACTTTTGAATGAAAGGTAACATTCCACAAAGTATAAAGTGACCCTTGCCCTTGAATAAAACTACTTTCCAATGAAAGATACATACTGCCTGGTGCATTAGACACCCAGCTGTTTTGTCATGCATCAGGTTTGTAAGACACTTAACTTAATACAATGTATATTTTAGTTAGACACTAATTGTTGGCAAAATTATTGGTTTCACACATTTAGTTCAACTGACAGCTGTCAAAAACTCCAGAATATCACGAGTTACAAATCATCTGTACTTTCAGAGTCATCACTCCATTCCATCTCAGATCCAGAATCATCAGCATCATACTCAGTGTCATTCTCAACCTACTGACTTGCTAGTTCTTCATCCTTAAATAGTTCGCTGGGTTCAGCAGATCCCGAGAACCAGACAGGTACAATATCAGAAATGTTGGCATCTTTGCCACCCAGCCGAACACTGTCACTCCACGGCCCTTTATGTGTCCAAACTGGTCATGACCTTTCAAATTGCTCTGCTCAGTCATGTACTTCTGCAAATTGTAGTGGCTCCCATAATGTATTTTATAAGAGCTGCCCTGCCTACAAACTGAGGAAGCAGTTCTCAGATTCAAACTAGACCTCACTTTATATGAGGCCAGACAGGGGGAGCACAAGATTTTCTTCTATCTCTACCTATTCTAAATCTGTCCTTAGCTCTGCTTTCCTCCTCCATCTTCTCAAGATGTTCAACATCTCCCCCAGTATCTCTTCCCTCTGTCCCAAATCCTACCTCTATTCTCCCTCCCCCCCCAGTCAAATTCCTTTTCCAGTCTAAATCCAGATACTCCAATGTTTACCACTTCCCTGATGCCTACACCATCTCCACTTTATCTGTTGCACCAGGCTACCCTAACATTCCACTCCATCTTCTACCATATCCTCTCCTTCACCCTCCTCTTCCTATAATCCTCAGACATCACCTCTTCTCATTACAAGAGAACCTTTGTTTCTCAGACCGCCCCAGGTAACTCTCCTCCAGAAACTCTTGAAGACATCCAAAACTTCCTAAACATGACCCAACACAAGGCTCTGCTCCCTTATTCCCCCTCCAATCCCTTTATTTTTATTTCCTTGATATTTAAAGTATTTGCCAATATCCATAATCCTCCTCCTTAAGTTCCCCCTACCTCCTTCCTTCCACTCTCTTCCAACACACCCCATCCTCTCTTTTTCATGTGCACCATTCCCTTTTCATTCCCCATTAACCTTACCATTCCCTATCTCCTTATCTCATTTCCTCGATTCTTCTCCTACTTTTCCAACAACCTTCTCTACCTGTATTACCCATTGATTGTTTTATAATGGCTTTTTTGTCAGTTATCCTTAAACAATATTCCTTATCCTTCCTCAGCCACAGATACTCTCCATTTAATCAAGTCGCCCTATGCCCTTAACACTTTCCTCTTTTACTGACCTCTGCTTTACTTCATTTCCTCCCCCTTTACCCTATTCACTACCATGCATCCTACAATGCTCTATAACAAGTAATATCTAACACATTTTCTCCTAAGTGTTAACTCATTTTTACCCTTTTTACCACAATCCTTTACCATAGTGGTATATGTCCTTTGATGTCTAGCACTTTTATTCTGCTCTAACCCTGAACCAGTAACCATCGACTAGAAAATGATCAGCTACATTCCATTTGTGCAAAGAAGATTTCCTCAAATGATGATTACCCAATGACCCAAGGGTCTGAAAACACTGCATATACAATGCCCCCAATGCACTTTATTTCACAAGTTCTAAGCAATTTTATTTACTGGACCCACCTTTGGGTTAACTTGGGTTTTTTGTTCCTGCAGACCAACAGTTAGAATTAAAACTACTATATATAGCTTAGAGAGAGAGAGAGAGAGAGAGAATATGCATACAGAGATTGACCTACATCATCACCTGAGATATAAAAATGACAGTGTCTTATGACAATGTTATGAAGTTGTGTCACTGTGGGGAGAACTACTTCCTGAGAAAATAATGGTTGTGACAATTGGTAGGCCTGCATCTTACCTTTATCTGTAAAACACCAGTGGATTAAACTTTAAGGGTCGAATTCATACACGATGATTAGGAGTTGTAAGTTCTGATCAATCAGTTTCAGGGCCTGCATTTAATTACTTCAGATCTGTAAAAAGGCAAAGATAATTTATTTTCAAATGCTAACTTTGCTAAACAGACTTTAGGAATTCCACCCTTAGTCTCTAAACGTTGTTTCAAATGGTACCAAACAAATAATTTTTTTATCAGCACTGAGTGGGACCAACCTTTAGGTGTGTCTAGCAGGCACAATGCAGCAGATAATTTTGTATTTGGTTTGACATTTTGTACTCTCTGATGGGTCGAACTATATCAACTTTTTTCAAATGGTACCAATGATTTGATCCAGCGCAAATTTTTAGGCCTTTTTGGTGTTCTGATGGGCCTAATGCAGCTGGCAGTGTGGAGGGTCACCACATACTTGTGAATGTTACCTTTCATTTTATTGTAGTGGTATCTACATCAGCCTGGTTTAGTTACCTCAACTTTAGTCTGAAGGTCACGGGAGTAATGGCGGTAAAGTTGGTCTGTCGTGTGTCTCTTCAGAAGGTAATTTGTCTGGCATTGTCCATTCTGTACTCTCTCAGATGTATTGAAGTATATAAACTTTATTTCAGGTGTGTGTGTAGGTGTCTAGCAGACATAATGCAGCAGATAATTTGTCTGGTATTGACTATTTTGTAGTCTCTGATATGGGTCGAGTAATTAAACTTTGTTTCAAGTGGTACCAATAATATTTGATCCAGCCTAAATTTTTAGGCCTTTTTTAGGCATCTGGCAGGCCTGATACAGCTGGCAGTGTGTCTGGAAAGGGTCACTTTGTACTTGGTGGGAATTTACCTTCATGTTTTATATATACAGCTAGAACACTACATGAGGTCAACTTTTGGATATGTCTGGCGGCATAATGCAGCAGGTAATTTATAAGTGTCTAACACCTCTTTTTTATAGTGTAGTTGAATTACAGGTGTGGCGTCAGTGATACACTGATTGGCTTCGGTCTTTATTGAAGAGAACACACGATATGAAATCTACAGCGTGGAACTCTCCCGGCCAGGAAGGGCCGAGAGCGGCTCAGGTCACAGGGGGTCGCTGAAGGTGTGAGTGAGAAGGCCCACACCCTGCTAGGACGGGTGACCGTCAGAGAGTGAGAATGAGTCCAGTTGGGTTGCTTTTAGGTCGGGTCTGCTTCTGCCCTGGTTTGACCTAGCGCGGCAGACATCGTGGTGTATATTTAGAACAAACATCCAGTACCAACAACAGGCGTGGGTGAAGCGAGGGGCAGCGAGCGTGGCATGTGCACGCCCACATGGCGACCCTGCAGACCACTAGATATGAATGCACGTGGTCTGTAAGATTGCATGTATTGCACCCTTTATACCGCTCGGCCACCCCACAGCCTCGTCCTCGTGGCGTCATCTGATCACTTCAAGGGTGACCTATCATCGTACCCCATCTGCTGGTCGTCTCGTCGCGTTCCTGTTCTCGGTCGTCCTCGTGCATCTTCTTGTTGTCAGCCTCTTCATCTTGGTCCTTGGTGCATCCATCCTTCATCGACGTCCACACGTCCTCGAAGGTTTTGTCTAGGTCCTCCTTGACTTCGGTCCATCCAGTCGTCCTCGTAGTTCTCATCCAGGTGGTACTCGGCGGCATCGTCGTCCACACGTCCTCGCAGATTCGTCCAGGTCCTTCTCGGCTGCGGTTCATACCGACGTCCTCGTAGCCTGCGCGTCTGGGTCTACGGTGTCCTGGGCAGGGGCGTCCTTTCGTCTGAGGGCAGCTTACTCCTGCGCTGGGGAGCTCCTAGAGTTTAACCGATCTACATGCGTTCAGGCAGGCGGCTTTTCATAGCATCATGGGGTCTGCTCTGACGAGTTCCTGATTCTTCACTGGATCTACGGGAGTATTGACAGGCGGCGCCCGTCCACTTGATCTGCGCGGCTTAATACCTGCAATTTCGCGTCCTCGTCCTTTGGCCTGCAGCGATCTTCTGGCGATGTTCGTCTCACGGCAATGCAAAGCGATCGTGCTGCAGTTAGATCTCCTTGATGCCCCGTCGGATATACACGTCCATTATATCATGAACGAGTTCAAGCACGTTAGGGCCAAGATAGTAAGAGAAAAAGAAAAACAACAGAGGGAGGGATGTTATTTAAGTGCTATTAGCCGTTATTTTTATGCTCATTTGCAGTTTTTAATGTGGTTATTTCATTTATTTTCCTTTTTTTTCACTTTTGTCTTTTTTAAGAAAGATAATAAATGAGAGAGAGGAGAGTAGCAGTTCTCACGAACTTGCTTGAGCTACTAACCATCTCAGATAGATATGAGAATAGATAAGGGAAATGACAATGGCATCCGCAAGGATAACTTGAACCGATTGTCATTTCATAGAGGAGAAAAAATATGTATTGTGCATCATTTCCACTAATCACGATCAGCAACGCCACAAGGCAAAAGAATAGCCTAAGACTATGACACAAAAAATCCTGTAGATGCAGATTTGATTTAACAGTGTCTGTAGAACTGCGTGGAAGAGTGTGTGAAATGATTGCATGTATGTTTACTCATCACAGCAACATTGCGGGTAAATTGAAGATTTGACTTTACAGTGTCTGTTTGCGTGAATGAGTGTGTGTGTATGTAATTATGAGTGTGAAGAGAAAGCGAGCTCACACGAAGATGGATCACAAACACGAATTTAACGTTCTTTTTAGCAAATGTTATGATCATTACTATGTCAATACAACAATTATTTCAATTACCCCAAGAATTCAACATTAAATGAAATGCGACAACGTACGCAAATGAATGGTGACATGAAATTTCTTTGCAAGCTTTCGCAATGCAAGCATCTCAGTTCAGTAATGTTTTTTTTACATTATCCCCGATTATTTAATCGTAATTATGGGTACGCTACAAAGTCTGACCAACTGAGGAAATAATATCTCGCTTAGACATGCTAGAGGATAGCCATTTTCGACAGTGGGATTCCTTTACCCAAATTATCTGAATGAAATGAAGTGACTATATAAGACTCCAATTTTATCGTTAGTCTTACTCTACAATCTGTGAATGGCGCACGCAGATATCAACTACGAATCACACTATTGTCGGAATTTTCCGGACATACCAACGGTAGAGAGGCGAGACGGATGTGATTACTAAGTGAATCATTCAAGCTTACCCTAGTCCTACTTTTATAATCAGACGTTAATACAGGTCACACGGACTCAATATGCCGAACGAATGCTTCAGTAATCTATTATTCATTATGAAACCCATGCATTATTATTCATTAAGATGAATTTAGAAATATTTGCGATCAAGCTATTATGCTTTGCGCCAAAAGAATTGTCACCGAATAGCGTTGATGCATCACTACGTTTCCTCCCAGCCTGGACTGTCAGTGAAAGTGAGGTCGAGGGGGGGGGGGGTTACTACAGAAAAACAAATTATATGTCCTTCATGAGTGCGAAATAACGAAATCAGTCTGAGAATAAAATGAACCAGAGTCCAACAATGAGTGAAATTCAACAACCAATTAACGAAATTCGTATAAGAAGAGAAGGAATACACAGAATTCGTAAATGATTGCGAATTACAAAAGGAAATTTCTCAGCTTGAGAGAAAATCACGAATTTGAGTTGAATTTTGTTGTCGTTGAAACAATATAAATAAATCTCTAAATGTGAGAAAATTAATTATTTAAGAACGATATTTCCTGTGTTTGTGACCTGGACCTGACACATCCTGAGTAAGTGTTCTCAGGTCCCGTGATTGACAGACTGTGAGTGTTGCCATTATGCTGTTAAATTTTCACTTTTAGCACTTTCCACCAGCAAAAACAACGTAGGAACGGTTTGCTTAACACATTTATGGGAGAAGAAAGGAAACAGAAAAGGTTTGACCAATACATGTACTCACGTGGTTTTGGATCCTCGTTCTTCATATCGCGATGTTTATACAGGCGAGCGGTCCTATGTTCTCCGGAGTTCTTAGTTCGTGCTTCAAGCCGACAGGTTAAAGCAACCACCCTGCCACCAGCTATAAGAATGTCTAACACCTCTTGTTTATAGTGTAGTGTGTCAGTGGATAATTTCAGTCTTTATTGAAGAGAACACATGATATGAAAACTACGGCGTGGAACTCTCCCAGCCGGGAGGGGCCGAGAGCGGCAGCTCAGGTCACAGGGAGGTCGCTGAAGGTGTGAGTAAGAAGGCCCCACGCCCTGCTAGGGCGGATGACCGTCAGAGAGTGAGAATGAGTCCAGTTGGGTCGCTTTTAGGTTGGGTCTGCTTTTAGCCTGGTCTGACCTAGCCCGGCGGACATCGTGGTGTATATTTAAAACAAACATCCAGTACCAACAACAGGCGTGGGTGAAGCGAGGGGCAGCGAGAATGGCATGGGCACACCCACATGGCGACCCTGCGGACCACTAGATATGAATGCACGTGGTGTGTGAGATTGCATGTATTGCACCCTTTATATAATTTGTCTGGCATTGTCCATTCTATACTCTCTCAAATGTATTGAAGTATATAAACTTTGTTTCGGGTGGTATCAATAATGTTTGATCCAGCCCAAATTTTAGGCCCGTTTTGGGGTTATGTCTGGCATGAATCATTTTTTACCCAGTGTGATATGTAATTTACCCAGAAATACTTTGTGTGCGGTACCTCTCTCTGTTTGATCGAGCAGATTATTTTGCCCCTTTTGGGGGACCCCAGGGGCCAAACGCAGCAGGGGTTCCTGGCAGACGTCCAGTTCTTCATATGCCCTATCATTCTCTGCATGATCCTGTACTCAGCAATTGGTACCACGTTCGTTTGACCAAACCTCCCTTGGCTGCCGCTCTAATATTAAATAATCATATTAAAGAATTAGGTTAAAAACAATTCCTCCCCAGCGGAGAATCGAACCCCGGTCTCCAGCGTGACAGGCATTGGTTTCTAAAAATAACACATTTTCGAAACCCAAATGTAATAGTTTTCTTAACTGTCATAAATCTGACAGAAATATGCATTATACACAAAACAGGCTTCTACAGTTAAAACTATTGTTTTCGATAATCAATTATGTACATTAAGATGGGACCTATTGTTGAGCAATATCATGAACACCAGATAATAACAAATTGGCACCATGTGTTATACTTTATAATGGGACATCTAAATACATCCTTTTTACCACATAATGCTCAATGCCAATGCCACAATACTATAGAAATTCGAATCCATGTGAAATTTAGAATTCTATTACAATTGGGTTTCGAAAACTTCAGAAACCGATACCAATTCCTCGGTAGTATAGTGGTTAGTATCCCCGCCTGTCACGCGGGGGAGACCGGGGTTCGATTTCCCCAAAGATTTAAGAATTTTTAATAATAATAATATAACTACATAGGTACACCTACACCTACACTCCATGAACACATATATATGAACTGGTTATACAAAGTTTGTAAGAGGTAATCTAGTTTATTTTATTTGTACATTTTATTAAATCATATATTTGCATATTGTAATCTTTAATGCAAAATATTTAATCCAGGAGTTGGGTCCTGGATATCACTGAGGAATTAAATTACAAAACTTATTTTAAAATCAGTGCATACTCGGTTATGGGTATATAAAATAATCAAATTATAAAGAATTAAGGTTAAAAAACAGTTCCTCCCGCGGGGAATCGAACCCCGGTCTCCCGCGTGACAGGCGGGGATACTACACCACTAATACTACCGAAGGAATTGGTTTCTAGAAGGTAAAGATTTTCGAAAAACCGAAGTGTAATTCTTTTTTCTGAAGTCATAATCAACAACAATACATATGTTATACAACATAAATTGGGTTGTTACAGTCAATTAGCTTTGGTAATTTATCTGAACAAAGAAATACATACCTCATCCGAAGCTGGAAAGCCTGATAACTTAATAGTGAGGAGTCCTAAGCTGTGATTGAGCTAAAATAATATTTTCATGAAACCACACAAGATAATATAACATATCAGCACCGTGGTGTAGAAAATAAAGGAGACATTATACTTATAAAATGTGAGAAATGCTTTACCATACGATCCTTTTACTTTTTACTCATAATTATGCCTTCTCAATAAGCTAACTAGCACAATATAGCTACAATGCTGAGAAAACTCTAACCCTTCTTATCCTAAAAAATTAAAAATTCGGAAAACCATTGTGAAATAAAAAGAACCCCTCTTACGCTTCTCTTATTTTAGCAACCGGGTA